>RCUC01156989.1:0-29871 GCA_003697995.1 Taxidea taxus jeffersonii | reverse complement strand
AGTTTGTTTTATGACATTAAGAGTCTCTTTTGGTTTTTCTCCCTCCCGATCCCATCTTGTTTCATTTTTTCTTTTCCTACCACCTTAATCCCCACCCCCGTTGCATCTCCACTTCCTCATATCAGGGAGATCATGTGATAGTTGTCTTTCTCCAGTTGACTTATTTCGCTAAGCATAATACACTCTAGTTCCATCCATGTCGTCGCAAATGGTAAGATTTCATTTCTTTTGATGGCTGCATAGTATTCCATTGTATATATATACCACATCTTCTTTATCCATTCATCTGTTGATGGACATCTAGGTTCTTTCCATAACTTGGCTATTGTGGACATTGCTGCTATAAACATTAGGGTACACGTGCCCCTTTGGATCACTACGTTTGTATCTTTAGGGTAAATACCCAGTAGTGCAATTGCTGGGTCATAAGGTAGCTCTATTTTCAATTTTTTATTGTCTTCTATCTTAATACGTACCACTACCATCCACTCAATCACTCCAGATCAGACATGCCAACTGTCTACCCAACAATTCTGCTTGCTGGTCTCAAAGCCACCTAAAACCTAGTATATACAAGTTTAAATTCATAATTGCCTCCTTGAAATCTATTCTTATTATAATATTCTATATCTTACTGAATGACAGCACTGTATGTCTAATTGTACAAACCTATAACCCAAGAGTAATCCTTGATACTTATCTCTTCCTTATCCCCTTAGCCAAGTATAGTGGGTTCTGTTGTGTCCTCCCAAGAGATATGCCCAGGTCCTAGCCCCTAGTACCTGTGAATGTGACTATTTAGAAAAGGATCTTTGCAGACACTCTCAACATGAGATCATCTTGAATTAGGCCCCCCTCTCCTCATAGAGCTAATAAATAGGTGTGATGGGTGTCCTTTAAAAAGACAGGGGGAAAAAAGACACACAGAGACATGGGGAAGTGAAGGTGAAGGTGAAGGTAAAGGCATGTGAAGGTGAAGACAGAGATTGGAATGACATGTCTACCAGCCAAGGAACAAAAAGAATTACTTTCAGCTACGGGCACCTGGATAGTTCAGTTGGTTGAGTGTCCAACTCTAGATTTTGGCTCAGGTCATGATCTCAAGATCATGGGATCAAGCCCTGCATCAGGCTCCATGCTCAGCAGGGAGTCTGCTTGAGGTTCTCTCTTCCCCTCCCTACTGTGCGTGCGTGCTCTCTCTAATAAATAAATAAACAAATCTTAAAACAAAATAATTGCTAACAGCCACCAGAAGCTAGGAGAAAAGTATGAAGTAAATTATCCCTCAGAGCCTTCACAAGAAATCAACCCTGCCAACACCTTGATTTCATATTTCTGGTCTGCAGAACTGTGACAGAATAAATTTCTGTTTTTTAAAGCTACTTAGGTTTTGGTATTTTGTTATTACAGCCCTAGGAAGCTAATACACAAAGAAGTTACTAAGGTCTGTCTTTTTTTTAACCTCCTACATGTCTTGTATTTTTTAGATAAAATATTTTTACTGTTCTTTCTAAAAATATAATATGGTTTTATCAACTATAGTCATCATGGTTTACATTAGATCCTCTGAAATTGGATAGCTGAAAGATCCTTATATACTTTCAGCTATAATATGAATAAAGTCTGAGGATCAAATGTAAATATCTTTTAAATTTATTCACTTCACATTATATCCACCCACCCAGACTAAATTGCCATCATCTTTCCCTGGGTGACAGAATTAACCTCCAGCTGGTCTCCCCACATTGATTTGGGGGCACACGCAAACGATTCTCCATGGCTGCAGCCAAAGTACTTTTTTCTGAACATAAAACTGATATTGTCACTGCCCTACTTTTTTAGTCATCATCATGATAACCTTTTAAAAGAAACATTTCGGGGTGCCTGGGTGGCTCAGTGGGTTAAAGCCTCTGCCTTCGGCTCAGGTCATGATCCTAGAGTCCTGAGATCAGGCGGGGGTCCTGGGATCAAGCCCGAATCCTGCTCTCTGCTCAGCAGGGAGCCTGCTTCCTCCTCTCTCTGTGCCTGCTTCTCTGCCTACTTGTGATCTCTGTCTGTCAAATAAATAAATAAAATCTTTAAAAAAATATTTTATTACAAAAATAAATGAAACATTTCTTCCTCAGTTTTCATTGCCCTATTTTCTCCATTTTTTTCCTCCTACATCTTTGGCTATATTGTTCTGAGTATACTTGGGAAGGGTTCTTCTTCCTTAATCTAAATGTAATGGCTTCCAAAAACAAAATATTTTCTCATGACCTGCAAAGCTCTTCACAGTCTATGTACCTCTCTAGCCTCTTCTCCCTCTTCTCCGCAGAATCCCTGGACTTTAGTCATAGTGATCTTCTTTTCATTCCAGCTACTATAAAACTCCTGCAAGCTCGTATATCTAGCATGTTCTGCATATAATGATCTGGGATTTTTGCTATACTTTTATCTGTCTCTCCAGCCTCATTTCTCATTTCTCTTCTCCCTACTTATCATGTTTCAGGCACATCACCCTTTTCTCTGTTTCTGAAATTATGTGCAAAGCCCATTCTCCCTAAGGGTCTTTACGTATGTTGGTCCCCCTGCCTAGAGGACTCTGCCCCACCTTGTTGACCTGGGCTAACTCCTCTTTCTTCAGGACTCAGTTTGCTTGTTTGTTTATTATTTTTTTAAATTTTATTTATTTACTTCACAGACAGAGATCACAAGTAGGCAGAGAGGCAGGCAGAGAGAGCGGGGAAGCAGGCTGCCCGCCGAGTAGAGAGCCCGATGCGGGGCTGGATCCCAAGACCCTGGGATCATGACCCGAGCCGAAGGGAAGGCTTTAACCCACTGAGCCACCCAGGAGCCCCTGTTTTTGCTTTTTTTTTAAAAGATTTTATTTATTTATTCGACAGAGAAAGATCACAAGTAGGCAGAGAGGCAGGCAGAGAGAGAGGGGGGAAGCAGGCTCCCTGCTGTGCAGAGAGCCCCGTGTGGGGCTGGATCCCAGGGTCCTGGGATCATGACCCGAGCTGAAGGCAGAGGCTTAACCCACTGAGCCACCCAGGCACCCCAAGGACTCAGTTTTAATGATACCTCCTCAGATAACTCTTCTCTGACTCCCCCTCTAATTGAGTAGACTCCGGTTATATGCTTTCAAAGCAATCTTTTTTTGGTAGCCACTGTCATAGATCCAATCTCATAGCATTTTGGACTGGCATTTGTATACACACACACACACACTCTACACTGCAAGCTCTGTGTTTGTTTTGTTCACCTTCTTAGCAATAAAAGCTAGCACAGTGCCAAGGACACAGTAGCTGTTCAATAAACATTTACTAAACGAATACATGAATTAATAGACAAATAAAACTGCCATCAAAAAACATATCTAGGGGCACCTGGGTGGCTCAGTCAGTTAAGTATGTGACTTCAGCTCAGGTCATGATCTCAGGGTCCTAGGATCAAGCCCCAAGTCAGGCTCCCAGCTCAGCAGAGAGTCTGTTTGTCTCTCTCCTTCTACCCCTCCCTCATCTCATGCGCGCGCGCGCACACACACACACACACACACACACTCTCTCTCTCTCTCTCTCTCTCTTTCTCTTTCTCCCTCAAATAAATACAGTCTTTAAAAAAAATACATATCTAGCACCCAGGAAATTCCCAACTCAATAGATTAAGCCTATCTATAATCTTCAAGGCCATTTCAGAAACTGACTGAAGCTGATTCCTATTTATACTCTTGAATGCACACAATTTCATCTTCCATGGATAAATGCCTAACCTAAAGATGACTTGTGCTGCATCAGTAGGCACTAGTGAGACCTAAAATAACCATAGGTTATCCTCACTATATGCTGATCTGAAAGCTTTGATGAGCTTATGAGGTTTGATGATAAAATGATTAAAGAAAAATGTGGTCAGTACATCCATCTGGAAATCAGTTGACAAGACTCAGAATAAATTTGATATCAAAATCCACAAGAAAGTTCTGTAAAGCAATGGGAATAAGCAGCCTTCTGTGGGACCATGTGACTTGGATTGGTACTGAAATCATCTTCAATGTCCACAAATGGTTTAAATTCCATGCATGCTTGGTAAAGCCTCCCCTGGTAAGAGGGGGTGAGTAAGTCTAAGATTGTGAATTATAGCTAGATAACAAGTATTGAAAGGATGTGTATTACAGAATAACTCAGCCAGATAAGATATGTGTGGGAAATAAATGATAGTAAAATCACAAAGCAGCTGCTGTTTGGTAAGCCACAGAGGGACAGCCACAAACCAAGAGACAGATGAAATGCTTTAGAAATGCACACTGATCTTTTGGAGAACCAAACCAATGCCATGTCTTAAGAGGCACTATAATCCTACTCCTGGGAATCTGTCATAAGGAAATCATTCAAAAGAATAAAATAAAAGCTATACAAAGATGCTTATAGCAACATATTTAATAGTTAAAAGTTAAAAATTATTGAAATTGTTGGGGCGCCTGGGTGGCTCAGTCAGCTAAGCGTCTGCCTTGGGCCCAGGTTATGTTCTCAGGGTCCTGGGATTGAGGCCCATGTCAGGCTCTCTGCTCAGTGGGGATCCTGCTTCTCTGCCACTCGCCCTACTTGTGCTCTCTCTTTCTTGCTCTTTCTCTCAAATAAATAAAATCTTTAAAAAAATTACTGTGTAGGAAATCTAGCATATCAGTGACATAGGCAGATGATTAAAATGATAAAAATGCAGAAATATGGAGAAATTTTACAAAGTAATATTAAATAAAAGGTAGAGATATATAATTACATATCATAATGACAATGATGCATAAAACTGCATGACTAGCTTGATAAGGCCACAAAGGATAGATAAGAAAGAAGACTAATGGAGGTTTTTTAATTTTTTATACCCTTCCTTTTTATGCAATTTTAAAAATTGATTCAATGGTAACTCTCTACAAGAATGCTCTTGAAATTATTTCCATATACATGCCATAGCTATATGTTGTGACAAAACAAGAGCTGCAAATATTTTTTATGCTGCAAGAGGGCATTCAGCTACATCTGAAAGAAAAAGCATCTATTGGCATCTATTGAAGGATGCCTGGGTGGCTCAGTTAGTTAGGTTTGGGACTCATGATTTCTGCTCCGGTCATGATCTCTCCGGCATGAGATCAAGCCCTGCATCAGCAGGGAGTATTCCTGAAGTTCTGCTTGAGATTCCCTCTGTCCCTCCTCTCTCTCCCCCTCATAAAGAGATAAAATATTTTTCTTAAAAAAGCTATTGACAGACTTGCAAAAACAGTGACAGGTTCTGCAAATAGCTGCTACTGCTATAATCAAATGAGAGTTTTTACATAAATTCAGCATAAGGAGGACTAAATTTATCAAGTGTTAGTATTTTCAGAAATGTTTGGGGCCCGACCTGGAGTAGATTAAATATTTCCCTTTATATTTCAATGATGTCTTTATTTTTATTACCAAAGTAATAGAAAAGGATATAGAAAAAAAAATTTTAGGTATTTTTAAACTATTCTTCATCTATGTTAAATGTGTTAAAATGGTTGTCTGTGGAAGAGAGGAGAAAGGAATTGCTGAAAGGAAATAAAACTGAATATAGTACTAAATAAAAAATGCATCTGATAGTCTTTGCATGAATGAATGATGATAATGTTTTAAGAACTGAGGAAGTTGTTAATGATCCTCTGCACTTAAGGACAAAGAAAATAAGGAAGGAAGAAAGAAAGAGGGAGAAAGCAAGCAAGCAGGAAACTGACCAGTAATAAGCCTGTGCTCCCTTTGAGGCTTTGCACATGTTGTTCCATCTGCTAGAAATTATAATCACTCCCACGCCCCCTACCAGAATTACCTGTTTTCTTGAGATCTCAAGTCATCATTTCTTTAGTAAATTCTACAATGACCTCCCTGACAAGGCCACATCCTGCTGTTATGATAGGTCCTAACACTAATACTTTGGCACTAATTACAACTAAAATTATAGAATTTGAAAACTTCACATCGATTAGGGTGATTCTTTAATATCTGCTTTCTGCTAGCAGAACACAAGCTCAACTACAGCAGGGATAGTATCATTTTCTTTTTCTCGGGCCCTGACATAGTGCTTGATATAGAACAAGTGGCCAATTAATATTTGTTGGATAAGTGAATTAATAAAAGGATAAATGAATGAACTGAAATGAATCAAGATAGGAAAAGAGAGTCAAAAGTGGAAGGACTGGGCACCTGGGTGGCTCAGTTGGTTAAGCAACTGCCTTCAGCTCAGGTCATGATCCCAGAGTCCCAGGATCAAGTCCTGCATTGGGCTCCCAGCTCCATGGGGAGTCTGCTTCTCCCTCTGACCTTCTCCCCTCTCATGCTCTCTCTCACTCTCTCTCTCTCTGAAATACATAAATAAAATCTTAAAAAATTTTTTTAAAAAAAGTGGAAGGACTGTGCAAGAAGCCTCAGATGTTCTTGAAAGTATTTGCCAATAAGAAGGGGGGAATGTTTCTTTTTAAATTTCTTTTTAATGTTTTAAAAATATTTTATTTATTTATTTGACACACACACACACACACACACACACACAGATCACAAGTAGACATAGAGGCAGGCAGAGAGAGGGGGGAGGAGGCTGCCAGCTGAGCAGAGAGCCCGATTGGGGGGGGGCTTGATCCCAGGACCCTGAGATCATAACCTGAGCCAAAGGCAGAGGCTTAACCCATTGAGCCACCCAGGCACCCCTGGAGGGAATGTTTCTTAAGTTCACCAGACTTTTCCACGCCAGGTGCTATATATACATTATTTCACTCACAGGCATTGTTACCTCCGTTTTAAAAATTAGTAAAAACAAAGTCTGTCTGACCTCCATGTGTGTGCTTTTTTCCATGTATCATTGAGGATTGAAAATTATAGGAAATGAGAATATTCACCACAAACACTGACTAGGAGGGAAGGGAAAGAAGAGACAGAGAGAAACCAAATGTTTAGCAGAATGCACAAAAAGCAATAACTGCTGAAACAGTACTTTTCCAGTCATCTACTGGAAACAGCTCACCCTTGGGATGGAGAGTAAGAGTAAGCCAAAATAGGGTTGCCTGGGCAGCTCAGTCGGTTAGGTATCTGACTCTTGGTTTCAGCTCAGGTCGTGATCACAGGTCATGGGATCAAGCCCCGCATCCAGCCCCATATCAGGCTCTGTGCTGAGTGTGGAGTCTGCTTGAGATTTGCTCTCCCTCTTCCTTCCCCCTTCCTCCTCTACCCCTCTACCTTTTTCGCTTTCTTCTCTGAAATAAATGAATAAAATTTTATTAAAAAAAAAAGAATAGGCCAGAATACTATTATGCATTGTAATCCTGAAATTTTAAATCTAGGTGCCTGGGTCTCACACTGAAGCCTTTAGGGACCAGTATGGCTGATGGGTATTAGACAACAGGAAGTAGTAAGGAACAAGGGAATGCATACTGACTGTTTCTTCCACCTAAAGGCATTAAAAAATCAATTTAAAATATCCCTCTTGGCATTATATGTTTAAATAAAAATAAAAAATAAATAAAATAAATCCCTCTTGGGGTGCTTGGGTGACTCAGTGGGTTAAGGCTTCTGCCTTCAGCTCAGGTCATGATCTCGGGTCCTGGGATTGAGCCCTGAATCGGGCTCTCTGCTTGGCGGGGAGACTGCTTCTCCCCCTCTCTCTCTGCCTGCCTCTCTGCCTACTTGTGATCTCTCTCTCTGTGTCAAATAAATAAACAAAATCTTAAAAAATATATCTCTCTCACAAACACACACACACACACACACACACACACACACACATGCACACACTGTTTTAACCAAACACAATAGTTCCACTGGCAGAGTATGGGTCATGGACCTCAAAGAGTTTGTGCCTCTGTGATTGCTCTAAATTCTAGAGAAAAGAGTTGACCATGTTAAAAAAAAATTAACAGAAAACATTATTCTAAACCATAGCAATCAAAATTTTCAATAATCAAATGGGGTACCTGAGTCTATACTTAGGAATCATCTTAATTCATCAGTTAAATTTAATTCAACAGGGCTGCCTGCGTGGCTCAGTGGGTAAAGCCTCTGCCTTTGGCTCAGGTCTTGATCTCGGGGTCCTGGGATCAAGCCCTTCATGGGGCTCTCTGCTCAGCAGGGAACTTGCTTCTCCCACACTCTTTGCCTGCCTCTCTGCCTACTTGTGATCTCTCTCTCTCTCTCTGTCAAATAGATAAATAAATAAAATCTTTAAAAAATTTTAATTCAACAAACCAGTAAATATTATTTGTAGATAAAAATAATGACCCAGGTGTCAAGGATTACAAGATGGAATGAATCACCATCTCTGTACTTCCTCATTTCTCAGTTCAGATCCTATAAAGTTTCAAGAATGGGCAGTCACATGGTTACAAAATAACCTCTCTCCTCTGCTCAGAAGAAAACGAATCCCTCATATTGTCTGTGATTTACATCTCACCTCATGAACATTCAGCTTTAAACTATCATAGTCTTGTAATGTCCTGTGTTCTAAAATTGCCTCTTGCCTACCTACACAAAAATTCCAATTTCTTTAGGCCTGAGTGGCAGGAAAATAATTTGTTTTTGAATTCCAGTGCCTATTCAGGTCCTAGTAAAGATGCTCAATAAATGTTCATTGGACCCAACACTCATTTTTTTAAAGATTTACTTATTTATTTGAGAGAGAGAGAAAGAGTGTGAGTCGGGGAAGAGGCAGAGGGCGAGGGATAGAAGGAAGGTAGGAGAGGGAGAAAGAGAGAGAATCCTTAAGCAGACTCCCCACTGAGCATGAAGCCCCACCCAGGGCTCAATCCCAGGACCCTGAGATCATGACTTGAGCTGAAATCAACCAACTGAGCCACCTGGTGCCCCATCAACACTGATTATTTTTAAACGTGTCCACAATTTTTTTTGATACTTCTCCCTTCAAAAAGTGAACTCTCATTCCCCTGTCATTGACTGTGGTCTGAATTAAGTGACTCACTTCTAACAAATTGAATAGCTGAGGCGATGACTTCCAAGACCGGATCTTTTTTTTTTTTTTTTTAAACAGGTGAAGTCAGGGATGCCTGGATGGCTCAGTTGGTTGGGCGGCTGCCTTTGGCTCAGGTCATGATCCCAGTGTCCTGGGATCGAGTCCCACATCGGGCTCCTTGCTCAGTGGGGAGCCTGCTTCTCCCTCTGCCTCTGCCTGCCACTCTGTCTGCCTGTGCTCACTCTCTCTCTCTGACAAATAAATAAATAAAATCTTAAAAAAAAAAATAGGTGAAGTCAGATGTCAGGATACCTAAAGCAGGGACTCTTAACCCTGATGCACATTAAATCACCTGAGGAACAGTAAAAATGTTCTGATCCCCAGTTATATTCATGCCTATGAAATCAGAATTCTGAGGATGGATTCTGTATTAGTTTACTAGGGCTGCCATAACAAAATATCAGAGCCTGGGTGGCTCCTGATTATTTATTTATTCTTTTCAATTTATTTTCTCAGGATTCTAGAAGCTAGAAATCAGAAATCAAGGCGCCCGCAAAGTTGGTTTCTTCTGAAGCTTCTCTTCTTGGCCTGTAGAGGGTGGTTTTTTCCCTCCTGGTTCCTTCACAAGGTCTTATCTCTGAACCTACATCCTGATCTCCTTATAAGGAGTAGGGCCTACCCTAATGACCTTACTTGACCTCCTTAAAGAACCCATCTCCAAGTATAGTCACATTCTGAGGTTCTAGGGATAGGATATCAACATATGAATTAGGGAGCAAAATTCACCCCATAAAACGACTATACAGGGGCGCCTGGGTGGCTCAGTGGGTTAAAGCCTCTGCCTTCGGCTCAGGTCATGATCCCAGGGTCCTGGGATTGAGCCCCACATCGGGATCTCTGCTCAGCAGGGAGCCTGCTTCCCCACCCCCCTCTCTGCCTACTTGTGCTCTCTGTCAAATAAATAAATAGAATCTTTAAAAAAAAAAACACACAAAAAAAACCAAAACGACTATAGTATTGGTGTTTTCAATTCCCACCCCAAGTGATTCCAATGTGCAGCTATATTTGAGCATCAGTGCCCCACAAAGGATTCTCAAACATGGCTGTATTAAAGTCACCTGGGTAGCTTAAAAAGAGTAGAAAACACCAATGCTTAGGCATCCCCCTCAGAGATTTGATTTCTTTTGTGTGGGATGGTGTATTCTTAGTTTCCCAGTGTTCCTGGGTGACTTAAATCTGTAACTAGGTTTATTTTATTTATTTATTTATTTATTTTTAAAGATCTTATTTATTTATTTGTTAGAGAGAGAGAGAGCGAGCACAGGCAGACAGAGAGGCAGGCAGAGGCAGAGGGAGAAGCAGGCTCCCTGCCAAGCAAGGAGCCTGATGTGGGACTCGATCCCAGGACGCTGGGATCATGACCTGAGCCGAAGGCAGCCGCTTAACCAACTGAGCCACCCAGGCGTCCCTGTAACTAGGTTTAAATACCACTGTATGACTAGATCTTAAAAGGCATTAGAGCTTTCCCCTTGCTTTCTCTTGGATAACTTGCTTTGGGGAAAGCCAGCTGCTTTCTCATGAAGATACTGATACAGTTCTAAGGAGATGTCCACACAGTGAGAAACTGAAGCTTCCTGCCAACAGCCAGTAAGGAACTGAGGCCTTTTGCCAAGAGCCATACGAGTGAGCCATTTTAGAAGTTAATCCTGGAGCCTCACTAAAGTCTGCAGATGAGTGCAGCTTTAACCAACACCTAGACTTCAACTTCCAGAACGAGAAACATTTTGCTAAGCCACTCCTAAATTGCAAACCCACAGAAACTGTGTGAAATAATAAATGTTTATTGTTTTGAGTTGCTAAGTTTTAGAGTAATTTATTAAGCAGAAATAGGTAACTCATATGCTCACTAAAACTATATTCTATTATGATATACACATACATCCTTAAATTATGTTTAAAAACTAGCTATTTTGGAGCCTGTCCCTTCCAGTTACATCCTTCCCCTCCTTCACTTCCCATTTTTGCTACCTCCAGAAGCCACGGATTTCCTTTTTCTCTGGGTGTTAAAAGGTCCTAAATAGAACATTAAAAGTCTCTTTTGCCCCTATTGGGCCCAAGAAAGAGAGTCCTTAGGGGCTGATCTTTATCTTCTTTCTGGAGTGACAGTTGTCACAACAAGTGCAGCAGCAACTTGGAAAAGAAAAGCAAACAGAAACTTAAATGCCACCTAAGCAGGCCTTCCTTCTGTGTGTATGTGGTTAAGTATATGAATGAAGTATTTCCAAGCAGAGGGAGGACTTGAGCTTTGGTGATGGGGTAATAGAGAATATTACTCTAAGCAGGGGTATGTTGTGGGAGGTGTGAGAAGACTTACGTGTTACTTTAGATATTAGTTTCACTCTATAGTCCCTTCATGCTCAGCTATAGCTTTAGAATAGAGATCTAGAGACAAAGTGTCTTTGTTTTACAAACATTCTTTCATAGAGAGCTCCTAGCAGAGTCTGGTACAGGGAGGGGAGAGAGGAACTGTTGCTGCCAAAGGGACTATTAGAAACTGTACATGACATTGTGCACAGAATCTACTTCTCCTTCCCTAGAGATTTTGGAAAGCAATGAATAAATAATGGCTCTGAATAACTAATACAAGAAAGAGGAAATGTCATGTGTTATAAGTTTAATTTATCAACAAAAATCTTAAGTAGAAAAGAACATTAGGAGAAGAGTTTAAGGCATTTGATCCCTTTTGCTGAAAAAGTACTCCCACTGGTGGAACTAGCATTTTATTACATTTCCCACTTGGTAAAATGCAGACTTCGTTACAGTATATCTAAACTTCAGATTCATTAATTTTAAAATGGAGCTAATATTTACCTTATAAGATTATTGAGGATAAAATGAAATAATTTGTACTTAGAGAAACATAAAAAATGTTTAATAAGTGTTAAGTCTTAGGTTGGAGTCCCCGAATTTGACCCTGAGTCAAGGTCTTAGGGATTGAATTGTTTGCCCTCTAAAATATGATAAAATCTTAACCTTCAGTATTTATGGATGTGACCTTATTTGGAAACAGGGGTTATGCAGATGTAATTAAGTTGAGATGAGGTCATTAGCGTGATCCCTTAATCCAACCTGAGGGGAAGACAGCCATGTGAAGACAGAGACACAAGGGGAATGCTATGTAAGGATAGAGGCAGAGACTGGAGTCCTGCACTAACAAGCTGAAGAATTCCTAGGACTTTTTTTTTTTTTTAATATTTTATTTATTTGTCAGAGAGAGAGAGAGAGCGAGCACCGGCAGACAGAGTGGCAGGCAGAGGCAGAGGGAGAAGCAGGCTCCCTGCCAAGCAAGGAGCCCGATGCGGGACTCGATCCCAGGACGCTGGGATCACGACCTGAGCCGAAGGCAGCTGCTTAACCAACTGAGCCACCCAGGCGTCCCAATTCCTAGGACTTTTAAGCTAGGAGAGAAGCATGGAAGAGATTCTCCCTCAGATCCCTAAAAAAGAACCAACTGTGCTAAAAACAACGAACTGTTGTTTCTAACTTTCAGCCTCCAGACTTCGAGAGAATAAATTTGTTACGATCATGCAACTTATGGTACTTTGTTATGGCATCCCCAGAAAACTAACACACAAGGATTTAAGTGCAAGTGGTTTATTTTAAAGAAGAGTCCAGAGACCACTGATAGAAAGGTGGGGAAGTGAGACAGGGCAGAGAAAGACAATGAAAGAGTGGGCTGATGAGTAGGTTAGCTTTGTAGGTGGAGCTCATTCCTTCTGTGATCTCTGGGAGACAATGTGGAAGATGCCTCAGAGACATCCTACTTCTGTGGAATGAGAACATTAGCATACTGATTAGTATAAATACTGGTGTATTAGTTTTTGATGGCTGTTGTGACAAACTGCCACAAATTTGGTGGTTGAAAACAACAGATATTTTTTTTTTAAGTTTTTTTTTTTTTTTTTTTAAGGAATCTCTACACCCAATGTGAGGCGTAAGCCTACAACTCTGAGATCCAGAGTCTCAGGTTCTACTGACTGAACCAGTCAGGGGCCCACAAAATTCACTCTCTCACAAGTTAAGATCAGAAATCAGAAATCATTATTACTGAAATCAAGCTGTCAGCAGGGTTGGGCTCCCTCCCGAGGATCTAGAGGAGAATCTGTCCCTTGCCTCTTGCCCTTTCTGGTGCTGGGGCATTACTTGATTTGTGGCTACATCACTACAATCTCTGCTCTGTAGTCAGACTGCCTTTTTCCTCTTCTAATCTCTCTCCTCCAAGCTTCTATACAGGCACATGTAATTCCATTTGGGGCCTATCTGGATAGTCCAGGATAATCTCCCCATCTCAAGATCCTTATTCACATCTTTGGCCATATGAGATAATATTCACAGGCTTTAGGGATTACGGACTAATATCTTTGGAGGACATTTTTCAGCCTACCACAATTGGTATATTTATCCTTCAACTTCAGTTTATCATTGGTTGAAGACTGCTCTCAGGAGTCAAAATTCTTTGGCACTTCTGACCTATTTTGCAGGATTCATGAAAAAGTCTTCAGGTTAAAAGTTGTAAACACTTACAGAGGACTTTTTTTCTGCATGTGTGTAGTAAGTGCTGAGAGGATGTTGATGGGATACCAACAAAACCTGATATATTATTATTTTTTGGCATCAGTCTTTTGTTTATAATTTTAATTCCATAATTAATCATTAGTTGTAATTATAGTTATTAGCTATTTTAACTTCACTTCCTGATGGGCCACAATGAAAGTTATTTGCATTACCTATGTGATCTTCCTCAGAAAATATTATCCCATCTATATGAACTTTGTCCTTTCTATAAGTGTCCATTTAAGTATACATTGCTCTGTCATTTCTTCCCAAGCTTTTTTTTTTCTTTTAGCACCTATACAATCTCTTCTACTTTTCAAAAAATATTTTATTTCTTTATTTATTTGACTGAGAGCATAAGCAGGGAGAGTGGCAAGCAGAGGGAGAAGCAGACTCCCTGTTGAGCAGGGAGCCTGATGCTGCGGAGGCTCTATCCCAGGAGCCTGGGATCATGACCTGAGTCAAAGGCAGATGTTTAACTGATGGAGCCACCCAGATGCCCCTATAAATTCTTCTATTAATCTGTATTTGGTCATGCATAATTATCTTTCTCAACTATATCTACATTTTTCAACTCTATTTTGACATTACTAAAGGAAGGTGTCCTGACATATATATTTTCAAATTCTTGATGTCTGAATTTTAGAGATTTACATTTATAATCTGGCACCATATAGTAATTCCTCTTCAGGAAATACAACATCTCCTTTGAGCCCATTTTGTGCTTTTAGTTTCAAGGTCCCTTGTTACAACTTATATGAATTATCTTGTGGGACAGGAACACCAGAAGCCTTATTGTTCCATGCCTATTTAGTGACATTTTCCAAATCAGTTTATTATAGAGAATAGCCAAGAAAGCCCTAGCTTATGTCCCAAGATCTCTGGAATACTGGGATTCTAGCTGTGGGTAAATGAATGAAATAGGGAATATTGGAAAGGCCCCAGTGAAGAAAATAGTTTGGTTTTGAGCATGGTGATTTGAAGTTCCATGGTAACTATGTGGGGATGTCCAGAGGAGGTAGCTATAACAAGGAAGTTTGGAGGGAGAGGTGTGGACTGGATAAAAGACTTGGAAATCTTTTTGCAATATGTAGATGGATGAGATCACACTGGAAGAGCAAGTAGAATGACAGTAGAAAAGTGGGCCCAGGCCAGAACCCTGAGAATCACCTACATTGAAGAAGCAAGAGGAAGAAGGAATGGAGGTGGGACAAGAACCCAGGGAAGAGGTTGTTAGGAAAGCCAAGGACACTGACACTGTATTGTGAGAAAGAAGAAATGTGTAGCATCAAATGTAGTAGAGAACTAGTGAGGTTAAAAAAAAAAAGAGTAAAAGAAATAATATAGCTTAGTGCACACTTAGAAAAACAATTTGGAGGTTTTTAGTGACCCCAATGAAAGCGACAGTGCAATGTTATGGGCAGAACCAGATGGGTTCTTAATAGACTGCTCTAAAGGGCTCATAGGAATCTCTGCATATAATACTTGTGAAGATAGTTTGGGGTAGCTCAGTCACCTCTCTTAGCCCAAGTGTTCAAGAAAGCTCTGGAGGATTCAAGAGAGCCTAAAACCCTGAGTTTAGCAGTGGGTTGAACTAGTGGGAAATGACACAAAGCTGGAGAACATAGAATTGAGAAACCATTAAAGATTTTATTTATTTGACATAGAGAGATCACAAGTAGGCAGAGAGATGGCAGAAAGAGGGTGGGGAACAGGCTCCCCGCTGAGCAGAAAGCCCGATGAGGGGGCTCAATTCCAGGACCCTGAGATCATAACCTGAGTGGAACCAAAGGCAGAGGCTTAACATGATTAGTAGAAATCATGTAAACCTCCATTTTTAAGTTTGTGTTCAAATAATTACTCAAATTCAAGATGGGAGGGATTTAGCTTGGCAACAATTGCTGCAAAATGATCTAGGGATTCAAGCTGATTATAAATTTGAAAGGGCCAAACATATGATTTAATTCCTCAAGAAGCTAGCATAAACTTGGGCTGTGATAACAGAAAAGAGGAAGTGAAGACATCAGAATACTAGTTTTCTTTTGAAATAAGGACAAGCAGGGAAGGAGGAAAATGAAACAGTAATTAAAAGGAGATAGAGTCAGGGGCGCCCAGGTAACGCAGTCGGTTAAGTGTCTGCCTTCAGCTCAGGTCATGATCCCAGGGTCCTGGGATGGAATCTGGCATCAGACTCCCTGCTCAGTGAGGCATCTGCTTCTCCCTCTCCTTCTGCCCCTCCCCTCTACTCATTCCTTCTCTCTCTCTCAATTAAGTAAATAAAAATTAAAAAAAGATTGTCATTAGAAAGAAAGTTATGGAAGAGATTTGAATGTGCTAATAGGTGGAGGGGAAGAATTCAATGGAGAGGGAAAACAGTGAAGTGATAATTAGTGGTACAGGAGTCTGATAAAGTTGGGAGAAAAACTGGTTTTGAATGGAAGTGGGGAAGCCTCACTCTTGGAGAGACTAGAGGGAAGGCTGGAAGGATGGGAGTGACCAGAGATAAATTGCTGTTTGGTAAGGGATTTAGGCACTCAGGGAAGAGCACAGCATGTTTTCAGTTTGTTTGATGAAGTAATACTCCAGTGGGACAGGCTCTGCTGTTTCTGAGTGTGTGTGGAAGGACAGAGAACAACAGGCCAAACTGGTGAACTTGGAAGGGAGGGAAAGAATTCCAGATAGGATCGGATTCCTGGTCTCTGAAGTGAAACCCAGAAATTGGCAGTTTTCTTCCCAATCTATTTGACACTAACACCCAACAGGAAGCTCAGACTTCTGGGCCTCTCTCTCCAGCTTTTCCCACCTTGTTTAGGACTGCGGGGGGTCATGTGTCGGTTGGGAGCTGTGTTCAAGAATCACAGACTTTATTTCTTTAAAAAAAAAAACTTAAGTGAAATTCTTAAACTTATTCAGGGAAAAAAAAAGTCCTTGAGGGACAAACATTTTGAAAACCCTATTTTTGCAGTACATACATCTTCCTGTTGGAATTAATGACTTTGGTGGAATTAATCAGACAAAAATTTACACAAAGGTAATAGTTGCAAAATTTTGAATTGCAGAGTCTCACCGACATACCTCTTTATCTGACAATGGTTAAAATGACGGCAAGAAACGTTTCAAAATATCAAGAATTAAGAGACTTTTGAGTTCCGGAAGGTCATGAGAAGTCATTCGCCATTCCACAAACACGCCCAGAGAGCCCGTCGAGGGGGCAGGCATGACACAAAAGGAGTAAGCCTTTCCTGCCCTCAAGCCTCGACGGAGGAAAACCAACTGCAAAGGTCAGTATCTCTCAACAGAAAGATGAGATACGCTGCGTGAGGAGAGGCAAGACGTGCTGGGAGGAGACTGATAAAAATCAAGCCCTTTCGTCTTGAAAGGTGGAGCCCGACTTCCCCAGGGCTTTAAAGGAAGTTGGGCGACAGGACAGGAATCACAGACCTTATGAGGTTCCCCGGGGGCCAACCGCCTTCGGCCAGCGCGCCGCTGGGGGACACTGCATGTTCACAGGCGCGTTTACCCGGGTACCACCGGCCCGGTGCCGCGAGAGGGCGTGCGGCTGAATCTGGGCGCGGAAGTCCCACCTCTATTTCCGGTGGCGGAGGATGGGGAGGGGCCAGCGGTAGCTTCCGCCTGGCGCAGTTTAGGCATTTGGGCACGTGTATTAGTTACAGCCTTGCGATCCCTGGTTTATATCTACCCCCGGTGAAACTGTAGGGTTGGGACTCTTCATATTTAAGGATGAAAGCGGTAAGTGTCTTGAGGAGCCCGATCTCCGCGGCTTAGGCCTCCTGGTGTAGTTTTTCGGCGAGTTTTTGCCCTTGTATAGGGGGCGGTGGCTTGGATTCAGGGCTCCTTCCCTTCTGTGCGCTGCCAGCCTTCGGCACTTAGATCTGGATCGCCCACTGCGCTCGCGCTCGGTTTCAGGGGGCCGCGATGATACAAGCACGGAGTCTTCTGTCTGTAGGGTGTCGGACATTAAAGGGTTCTTCGAGACCATCTTTCGAACCCCTTATTTTACAAATGTAACAGGGTCCTGCTCTAAACGAGTTTATAATGTGAGTCATGGGACGCGAGATGAGTCCATTTTTTTCCCCTAACGGGTGTGGGGATAAGAAAGTAAGTGATTTGTCCCGGTTCTCAAAGAAAAAGCTGGGGTTTGAGTTTCTCAATTAGGGGTTACCAGCAAGCGTTGAAATCAGATTCTGATTCCGTTTGCCCTCCTTAGTTTAAGAGTCTTTGACAAGTCATATAATCTCTCTCAGCGTTAGCTTTTTCATCAGTTATTTGAAGGTAGCAGCAATCACTGCTTAACTAGGCTGTTGGAATTAAATATGTTGGAGAACTTAGCAAACAGTAACACGATATATGAATGTCACTTACTTTAAAGACAACATTTTGTTCTGGGTTTGCAGTTTAAATTTCTGGTATGCTGTATTCCTGTTTAAATTTCTGGTATGCTGTTGTTTTCTAGAGAAGAAATAAAAAACAGATCCCAAGCTTCCGGAAGTTACTAAAAACTAGTAAAGTCAAACTTGAAAACAAGCTAAAAAATAAGCAATTTAAACAACAAAGCACTCTCAAGAAGTACCGGAAAGAACAGAGGAAACTAAGACAAGCTGTAAAAGATGCTGTATCTAAGAAACCGGTGCCACTGGAGGACCCAAAGGAAAAACGACCAGGTAATTATGAAAGCTTTCATGTCCTGTGGCTTCTATTGATTTGTCTTAAAATGTTCATGAAGTAACATTGCTTTCTAGTAATCAGTCTTGTTTCCAGATCTTCCCAAGAGCAAGTAAGGGTAGTAGTCCTATGTGCTTTATCACAGTCCATGTGAGAAAACATTACAGGATGGTATTCACTGTGAGAAAGAGCTAGTCTCTGCTTTTAGTTTGTCTAGAAAGCAGGTCTGGAGATAGAATACTTGGGAAAACAGACTGAGAGTAGCTGTGTAAATAAACGTTGGGGAGCATGCCAGCGCTGCCACTTTGCCATTCACTGGCAGTCAGCTAAGGTAAGAACATAGCCTTTCTCTGGGGCATCCTTGACAATGTTGGCAAGGTTCACTTAGTTTTCTCAACTTCCAGCTTTCTTTTCATGTGGAAACTTGGAGTGAAATTGAGCTGTAACTGTCAGGTTTATCTTTTGTAAAACTATCCAAGAATTCCCAAGTACTCAAAACGGGTATGGATTCTGACCATTTTGAGTCAGACCAGTTCCTCTGCAATGTTCTAGTACTTTGAGGGTATTCATATTTGATCGTACCTGACTGTTCAGTCTTTCTGCGTATATATCATTCTCTTAAATCTGACCTAGTTAGTTTGATCCCTTGGCTACATATTATAGTGATGTATAAAAATGTTGTTGGACTGGAAGTGGGGAAACTTGGGTTTTTACCTTAATTTTGTTATTAGCGAAGTGGCCTTAGTTGGTCACTTAATCTCCAGGTACTTAATCTGTTTAAGAAAAAAGTGTTTTGGGGTGTGCCTGGGTGGCTCAGTGGGTTGGGCCCCTGCCTTCGGCTTGGGTCATGGTCTCAGGGTTCTGGGATCAAGCCCCGCATCGGACTCTCTGCTCAGCGGGGAGCCTGCATTCCCCCCCCTCTCTGCCTGCCTCTCTGCCTACTTGTGATCTCTCTCTGTCAAATAAATAAAATCTAAAAAAAAAAATAAAAAAAAAAAAAGAAAAAAGTGTTGCTTGAGTTACATGCTTTTTAAGATCTTTTCTATCTAAATTTCAGTGGAATTTTAAAAAATGATATGTTAATAATTATATATAAAAAGTAAAATACTTATTTTTACATGCTGAGCATCTAAATGAAGTCTGTCAGGCGGTTAGGTATATGAGTATCTGGGTTAGAGAAAACAACTTTGGGAATTATCTGCGCGTAGATGGTAATTGAAGCCTTAGACTTGGTAAAGTCAATGTGAAGACTGTGTAGTGTGAGAACAAGAGAGTCAAGAAAGAATTTTAAGGAACCCAGCGTTTAAGGAATGGGTGGATGAATAATGTGATGTAATAAGGCTTGAGGAGGAGCCAGAGAATTAGGAAGAAAACCAGAACTGTACAGTGTTAGAAATCAGAAGGATGTTTAAAGAAAGAAGGAAATTCCTTATGTTCCAACATGAAATAGTTTACAAAATAGTTAACTTTAAAAAACAAGGTGAAAAGTAGTGTGTATTGATGCTTTCACTCACTTGAAATTATAGACTTTTGCCACATGTATGAGATGCTTATACCATTTGAATAAAAATATATTTATAAACTCAAATACAGTATCACAAAAAGATTTTCAGAAAATGCTTTTCCTTTGACCTAACAATCTTACTGCTAGGAATTCAGTCTATGATTATATTTGAAAAAATTTCCCAAGAATATATTTCGAAGTGTGCTCATTTCAACATTATTAATAATAGCAAAAAAAATGCCACCATGATCAAAAATTGAAAATAAGATGTTCATCAACAGGAATTATTAAGTGACATAAATGTTGTTTATCTATGGTGGAGTACTATACAGTTGTTAAGACTGACAGAGCTATATATAGTCCACCAGTATGATCTATATGATCTATGAAGCGAAGGTTGACAAGTTGCCCACTGGAGAATGACTTGACCATCTTAAAATGCTGATATAAAGAATTGAATGGACCAAACAGTTTGAAGGTACAAGGGAGAGAGGACTTAAATGATACAGCAAGGCAAGAGAAGGTAAGAAGTTCTGAGATCCAGAGCCCAGGAGAAGGGGCACTCTTACAAAGTTATGAGAAGGAAAACAGAAGAGATGGAGGCTGATGCTGTTGAATTCAATGTGGGAACTTACAGGAGTTTCTAGCTTCTGGCTTTTCTTTTCTCAGTGATAGAGAAAGCTAGCTCCTCTGAGGATTACGAAGTGAGGCAGGTGATGGGGTTAGAAGTATGATGATAGAGAAAAGATTTGAAAAATCTAAGGAAGAGAGAAAGCTGATCAGGGAAATAAACCAGCTGCTGGTCACTTTTGAGAAATGGGAAGCTCTAGGTAGGAGTTCCTTTCTATGCAATGTGTTCCTTTATATGGCAATATTTACTAGTGTTATTGGAGTCAGGGAGAATTACAAGTTCTGTTAGGGAGGATGCTAAGATTGCCTTGTTCATGGTAGGATCCTTAGCACTTAGACCACTGCTTGGCACTTAGTCCACATTCATTTTTATATTAAAAAAGAGAAAGAGAATGAGGGACAGAGAGAGAAGATGGAGTGATCAGTTGGCATTTTGTTAGATGTAAGTGCCTAAACCGTAGAAGGGAAGGTAGTTGAGGATATTGGCAAGAGGGCAGTTGAAATGATAACCATGCAGTGGAAAGAACACTGTGTAGAACACAATGGAAGATGGAAGTAGAGTGGTCAGAGGATAGAAGGCTTATATATTTGGTCACAGAAGTGCAGTGGAAGTAACCAAATGAGACCTAGAAGGACAAACGGTTGTGGTCAAGGCCTGGGGTGACCAAGGTTTGGGATGCAGCCTGCAGAGGGGGTGGCTGAAATGGAATGGAAGTGAGAGTCAGTGGGGATCAGAAGGAGTGAAGCAGCTAAATCATGCCCTGAAAGACATTGCAGACTGCGTGGAGGCATTTTATTTTTTGGTTGTGACAGTGACCTGCGACGGCTCCTGGCTTTTAGTTTTCAGGGGTTGGAGGTGCTAGCATTTTGCCTAGATCAAGACACCCCGGTAGAACAAAGAGCATGTTTGGCCCAACATGTCATTCGAGCTCCCATTTAGAAACACCAGGCTGACTGTACTAGAAAAGCATAAACTTTTCCTCTTGTTAACACAAAAACACAGAGTTCTGTACCTGAAATACCAGTTTCTGATTTTGTTTTTGTTGTTGGAACAGGCAAAAGGGTTGAGAGGGAAGAGGAGGAAGAAGAGGAAGCCCTTCCTTTGGATATGATGGATGAAGATGACTTGCAGTTAATGAGAGACTTAGGACAAAGAGCATCTTTTCTAACGAGAGATCTTTCTTCTAGGTAATACTTCCTTTAGATTATAAACGTTCACATCCTTTCAGTATTAAAAACTTGATTCTGAATTTTAGTTAGGTGGTTAGTAGTGTAAGATATTCAGCTCGGAACATAAGAGAGTAATTCAGTTTATTTCCTAAATAAAGGAAGTTCGTGAATAAAACAGACTGATTTTATTTAGTGTGTGTCTTCATTACTTTTGAGTCTGAATAGTGAAGTAGAGTGTCCTGGGGGAAGAATGTAGTTCTCTGGGGAATTGGCAGAACAGTCCTGAGTTCTTAATGGCTACGATCTCAGTCCTTGTAACCCTGTTGGAGACACATTATTCCCATTTACAGAGGAAACCGATGCTTCCTGCAATCACAACTAGTGGATCTGCAGTTTAAACCTAGATCTTTTTAACTCCTAAGTCCATGCAATAGTTTCAGGGTTTTTGGGAAAGTAATATAGCATGATGTCACCCTTAGTTTTGTGGAATAGTTTCCAAAAGGAATCTGCTGTAGCTTTCACTTCTCTTTTGTATCTGAAGGCAGCTCTAGTCTTTGGGGTAGACTGTACGATTCTTCTATTCATTTACTTTAAATAATCTCTAGATTCCTTTGTAAATACATTAAAACTGGAATTTTTTTTTCCTGCAGTGAACCTGTTCACGCCAAGAAACGAAAGCATGAGCATGTTATAGATAAATATGAAAAAATACCAAGAACTCTGCAAACTGCACCAGAAAAGGAACTGATTCACTTACTTCCTATCAAGGATAAAAGTGGTATAATCCCACAGACCAGGGAGAAGCCAGGTGAATCTAATCAGCCAGCCAGTGTATTAGTAAAAATTGTAGCTCTTTACTAATAACACATTTTTTTTCACTCGAGATTTAACTTTATTTTTTGCTTTTACCTACAAAATAGGGGGCAGCTGCAGTTAGTCATATAGCAAGCTTGATGATTTTGGCCAGAAATACAGATGGTTATCTCCCATATCTGTTGTGTCAGTATAGCTGAGGCTACAATGTTGAGGTGATTTTCACCAAATACTCTTGTTTCTATAATTAGAATATTAGTTATCCTTCATTAGCCTTTTTTTCTTATATTTTCTTACCTTTTTCTTGTGAAGTAAAATACACAAAAGTTTAGAAATCAGAGTTGCCTTGCAAAGTTACGTGGTTTATCACAAAAAATACACCCACAGAACTGCTATCTGGGCAAGATATAAATGCTGCCAGCACCCAGAAACTTCCTTTGTGATCCCCTCAATCATTAATTGCTTCCTCCTCACCAAAGTAACTACTTCCCAGAGTTTTATGGTAATCACTTTCCTGCTTTTCTTTGTAGTTTTGTCACTTAAGTATATTGTCAGATTTTTAGTATATGTGCTGCCGAAGCGAGCACTCAGATTTCTTAATATACGTGTTTTCCATACAGTTATAGACAGTAAGCAAGATGAAGAGGATGAAGAAGAGCTGGAACTTGAGGAAGGTAATGGAATGCATTTTTGTAGTTACTAAATTGTAAATTGAGAATTACCTTTTTTTTTTTTGTATAGTAATAAATGTGACTTAATTTTAGATAAAGTCTGAAATGTGCATTTTAGATTACTGGTCATTTCAAGGTCATTTTGAACATTTTCCCACATGTTGAAAGTCTTACCTTGTGGAATTTTATGCAGTTATGTTTGTAATGTCTAGGCATGCACGAAGAGTCTTGTAAATTATTATCATTTTGAACTCTTTTTAATTTTAAGTGAAGGACCTACCTATAAATGTTAACTTTTTAGCTTTAAATTATAAACTGATTCTGTGATACAAAATCATTTTCTTAGAGCAGTTATATATGTCTCTATATATGTCTGTTTTAGATAATTGAAGGTGGGTTTTTAATAGGTTAGACAGTTGCAATCAAAGTTAAGTTGAAAGAACATATGGTTTGACATTATATTTGTTTGGAATTTGCAGTAGAACAACCTGGTTAAATTTTACTGTAGCTTAGCTAACCTCATTAATGGCATAAATGAGATTATAGGTCAACCAATTGTTTTTAGTCATCCTTCATAGGCTCATTAGAGATTATGCCTGTGTATTTATTAAATCTAGTTCTTTATCAATTTCTTTTCTTAATATGGACATATTTTCTGTAGTGCAAAGGACTGCATAGAGTTGAAAGCAAGGGAGACTGTTCTGTACTTTTAAAAAAAATTAAATCAGGTTGCTTTCCCCCTTAATTCATGGCAATTATTATAAGTTTATTAGCATAGTAGTTAAGAATATGAGCTCTCGAGTCAGACTACCTGGGTTTTGAATTCCATTTCTACTAGGCTAAGCAAGTTACACTCTACATTTCTACCAGTATAAGCAAGTTACACTCCCTTTGCCTCATTTTCTATGTACAAAATGGATATATGATTGTACCTGCCTCATAGCATTTTTGAGAGGATCATATGTAGTGATCTTGGCCCATGACAAGTATTTAATAAGAGTTATCATTATCTATCACTGTAGAGTATTATTGTATTGATAAAGGTTCTTGGATACTTATAAATAAAGAAATGTTTAAGAGGGGATATCTAATCTGTTTCAGAAATTGTTGAAGATCCCATTCGAGAACTGACATTAGAAGAACATTTGATTGAGAGAAGGAAGAAACTACAGGAGAAGAAAATGCATATTGCAGCCTTGGCATCTGCCATATTATCAGACCCAGAAAGTAATGTAAGTAGTACTGATTTCTTTGAGCTCTTCATATTAGATATAGTGCAAATGTCTAATATTGTAAGATTCCCTTACTATCTATAAGCACATACAGAAAGGAAAAGCATTAAAATACAGTGACTGAGGTAGAATAAGAGTTGACAGAACCCTGGGGCACCTGGGTGGCTCAGTTGGTTAAACATCTGCCTTCAGCTCAGGTCATGATCTCAGGGTCCTGGGATCGAGGCCCATGTCAGGGCTCCCTGCTTTGTCGAAAACCTGCTTCTCCCTCTCTCTGCCTACTGCACCCTCTGCTTGTGCTCTCTCTGTAAAATAATAAAATATTTAAAAAAAAAAAAGAAGAGTAGAACCAAAACCTAATCCTACATCTGAATTTAATTTTTTCTGTAATCTTAAGAAAAGTCACTTAAACTCTCTTGAGTCTTATTTTCGTCTTCTCTAAATGAAGGTATTGAGGGGCTCCTGGGTGGCCTAGTCAGTTAAGTGTGGAACTCTTGATTTTAGCTCAGGCCATGGCTCAGGATCGTGGATCTAGCTCTGCACTGGGCGTGGAGCCTGCATAAGATTCTCTCTTTCCTTCCCCCTCTACTACTTCCCTCCTCTGTCTCTTTCTTAAATAGATAAATAAATAAATAAACTAAAACAAGTATATTGACTTAATGTTATAACTCTGAAAGTGCTAAGTGTAAAAATTAATTGGACAAGAGAGAAGGAACTTCCTTGCAGATTTGCTTGACTGATGGAATTTTTTTTTTTTTAAAGATTTTATTTATTTATTTGTCAGAGAGAGAGGAAGAGAGAGCGAGCACAGGCAGACAGAGAGGCAGGCAGAGGCAGAGGGAGAAGCAGGCTCCCCGCCAAGCAAGGAGCCCGATGCGGGACTCGATCCCAGGATGCTGGGATCATGACCCAAGCCGAAGGCAGCTGCTTAACCAACTGAGCCACCCAGGCGTCCCTACTGATGGGATTTTAAGTAAGGAACATGCTACACAAAAGTCAGTGAGATTAGTTCAGGAGTACTTGTAAGTGGAAAATATGTTAAGTGAAATAGGTCAGAGTTACAATGATCAGTGGGCCATGGGAATAGTGGTGAAGATGGTCATGGTTAGAACATGTGGACTCAAGAAACCTAGAGTACTATCTGTTAGATTTTGGGTAAGTCCTTTTACCCAAGACTCATTTTCTTCATCTCTAAAAAGAGAATGGTACCTATTTTAAAACTTTGTTGTAAGGATTAAATAATCAAATATACATGAAGTCTTGTAAAGTAGTACTATTATTCTGGTAATATTGATGTTCCTGTCATCCTACTTGAATATACTTGTTTATTGAACAATAAAGTAGATATTTACATTTGTAGAAAAAATTGCATCTGGGTATGTTTTGGAATAGTACTTGTTCTTTTTTAACAAAGTGAATTAGGGAGGGAAATTTGGAATATTTCTCACCTCTATCATCTCATTTAATCATTATAAAACCATAAAGACAAGAACTGTTGATCTTACTTTACAGCTGGAAAATTGAGGCTTAAAAATTTCAAGTAAATTTGTTATTATTTTAACAGTTGCTGGATTAGAATCTGGGTCTTCCAGCTCTGGAGCCTCACGCTCACACAAGTTAGGGATAGAAAATAGGTGGGAGCGTATTTATCCTACCCCTGCTGCGGCAAATGTTGCTAACTGACCAGAGGATTTCTTCTCAAGATATCTAGCAGGCAATAGTAGTTCATCAAAGCAAGCACATTCATTGAACTGTTTTTTACTTCAGCATTACTTCATGCAAATGATTTTTGTATGACTCTTGTTGAAGCTAATGTATATACATTCTATTTATAAATTCCTGATTAACTTCTGTATATGTGATGAATATATTTGGTGTATATAACATTTTAATTTGAAAAAAATTACATGCTTTAAGAAAACCCAGTAAAAAATTTCAAAGAGTAGGTATATTAATAAATTTAAACTTTTTTTGTCTGTATCTTCTGACTATTTAACAAAGATAAGATTAGCTTTAATGATTTATCTTTTAGTAATGTGAGTCGTAGCTGGAGTTGTGTATGACTAGACTCTGTGAGTCATTGCGTGGATTCCACTTGTGCCAGATGTGAGGCTATTGTCTTTTGTTCATAATTGTTTTGCAGTCATTTCTCTGCCCTTCCAAGTTCTTTATTTCTTTAACAGATTAAAAAATTGAAAGAACTACGTTCCATGCTGATGGAACAGGATCCTGATGTGGCTGTTACTGTTCGGAAGCTGGTGGTAATTTCCCTGTTGGAGTTATTTAAAGACATTACTCCTTCATATAAAATACGACCCCTCACAGAAGCAGAAAAATCTACCAAGGTAATGATAGATGACAATTACTGTACAAAATAAGCTGAACATTTTGGAGAGGTAGGGATGGGAGAAATAGTAGGGTTTTTGGTTTGCTTGTTTTTCTTGTTTTTATAGGACTGGGTATATACTATGCACTCACATTTTGTGCTAATTTAAGGATTTTGATATTTTGATTTTAAAAAATGAGTGGTCTTTCTGATATTTTCAGATCCGCAAAGAAACCCAGAAGTTAAGAGAATTTGAAGAAGGCCTGGTTAGCCAATATAAATTTTATTTGGAAAATCTGGAGCAAATGGTTAAAGGTATATTAAACATTTTAAAAATATGTAACATACTTTGGCCTGGAAGGTGAGTTCTAGCTTATGTGCTCTGTGTTGAGAGTATAGCATGTTGTCAAGAGCAGAGTCTACAGTCCGACTTCCTGGGTTCAAATCTGGGCCCTCTACTTATTACCCATGTGGTGGGCAAATTACTTAATCTGTGTTTCCATTTTTCTGTTCATAAATATTAGTATTTATTTCGGGCGCCTGAGTGGCTTAGTGGGTTAAGCCTCTGCCTTCGGTTCAGGTTGTGATCTCAAGGTCCTGGGATTGAGGCCCACATGGGGCCGTCTGCTCGGCGGGGAGCCTGCCTCCCCCCCCCACCCCCGCCTTTCTGCCTACTTGTGATCTCTCGCTGTCAGATAAGTAAATAAAAATCTTGAAAAAAATAGTACTTATTTTATAGGATTGTTGTGAGAAGTAAATTAATTTATAGATTAAAGTTGCTTAAAACGGTGGCTGGCCTATATTGATCACCTGCTAGTATTATTGTTGCTCTAGGCCTTTCCCTAGTATGTTTCTTAAATTTGTGAATGGTTGTAATTTATGCTGCTAGTTTTTATTTGGAGAGGGTAGTTAGGGGAGAAGGATGACTTGAAAGGGATGAAATTAGTGCCTTGAAAATGGACTTAGAAAGAAGTCGGTCGTACTGGATGATAAACTCTTCCACCAAACCTTTGTTCTCTTCTTTGTTCAGAAAAGGAGGGTCCTGTGGAAATTGGAGCATGAATGGAGAAGAAATTTAGTTGCCTAGGTCAGGGCAGGTGCTTTCACTTTACTCAGCTGGGCTCCTTTACTCAGTAGTGGGCCTAAGGATCACCTAGTTGCTGTCTCAGCTGGAACGGGACTGCCGAACCCAATTGGCCCAGTAAGGGCAGGAAGGAGATGGTGGGGTTGGGTGCTGTGGATGTTGCTTCCATGCTCTGGCCTCCCGACTGGAACCCCCTTGGGAGCATACATTCCAAGGCCTGGGAGCTTTGTGTGCACCAGCCCTGTCCAAGAGAAATAGAACATGAGACACATACGTCATTTGAAAAATATGTAAATCATGCTAAGGAAAAAAAAGTAAAAAGTAATGAAATTACTATGTATATGATTATTTCAACAAATGATTTCAGCATGTAGTCAGTTTTAAAAATTAGGTATCTTACATTTCTTTTTTTGTACTAAGTTCAAAATCTGACGTGTATCTCACACTGCCGGCACGTCTACGTTTGGACTAGCCACAGTTCAAATGTACCGCATCATGCGGGGGTAGGCCTTTTCTAAGCTGATGGAACCTCCTGAAGTCTTGTTTTTTTAAGTTTTAAAAAAATTACGGTAAAATATAACTCTATCATTGTAACTCTTTGCAAAGCATTACAGTTTTGTGGCGTTCGGTAAATCCGGTGTCATCTAGCCATCACCGCTGTGCATTGGCAGCACTTTGGCACCTTCCCCTGTGGAAGTTCTCTGTTAAACCTGAGCTCCCCTTTCTCTCTTGCCCCAGCCCGTGGCAGCCACCATTCTACTTTCTAATTTGAATTGAATATGGATCTGGCTAATCAAGGAACCTCATAAGTAGAATTCTACAATAAATTATACAATATTTGTCCTTTTGTGACTGTCCTTTTGTGACTGCCATAATGTCTTTAAGATTCTCATAGCATGTGTCAAAATTTCCTTCCTTTTTAAGGCTGAATAGTATTCCATTGTATATATGTAAATACATTTTGTTTATTCATCCATTATGAAGTCTTGTCAAGTTTAAGTAAATAGAAGATACGGTTCTTATGATGAATACAGCTTGAGGAAAACTCCTATACATGAGAAGCAATTTAAAACACAGGCGCTATCATCTATATGGTCTTTCTCATCTCTGGTTGTGTATGATGTATGGGGAAGTGTTGAACCTACTCTAGAAAAACCAGCGTGTTTTCCATATTCAAGATGCGATGTTATGGTAGCAGAGTATGTATGTAGAAATTTCTAGAAAAGAGGTACTATGGGGACGCCTAGGTGGCTCAGTCAGTTAAACATCTGCTTTTGGCTCAAGTCATGATCCCAGGGTCCTGGGATAGAGCCCCATGTCAGGCTGTCCCCTCAGTGGGGAGCCTCCTTCTTCTGCTTGTCCCTCCCCCTGCTTGTGCATGTGTGCTCTCTCTGTCAAATAAATAAAATCTTCTCAAAAAGAAAAGAAGTACTGTGAATCATCAGTTATTTGAAGAAAAACTTAAATCTTCTTGGCCTCCTCAGTAAAGATACCACAGTGAGCATTAGCAAGAAGTTGGGAGAAAATATTTTAGATTCTCCAGAATTTTGGAACATGGAAGAGATCGGGGCTCAGAATCTGGAGCTTGCTCATATTTACTAGCCAAGTAGTGGAGGACTAGGAATTGAACCCAGGTTTCTTGACTTGTAATCTAGTGTTTTGGGGAAAGCCTGGTAGAGCCCAGTCCAGGAATTCCGTAAGGTATCTAGCTCTTTCTCCCCCTGCCCTGATTGATACCTGAGACCCTTTTCCTCTAATGGTATATCTTTTAAAATGTATGGAAAGCCAAAGTTCTTACCATGATGGTTAGAGTCAAAGGGTGGATGATGGCAGATAAATTTAATGATAACGTTTGCACTTGTCTAAGGGTGGATACAACATTTAAGAATTTGCACAGTGTATTCTATTATTGCTTATTCCTGTTAAAGCTCATTAGTTGAAGCTTTGATCATGAGTACCGTAACTACAGTTCTCTTTTGATTAGACTGGAAGCAAAAGAAACTGAAGAAAAGTAATGTAGTTTCCTTGAAGGCCTACAAAGGACTGGCGGAAGTGGCTGTGAGGAGCCTCTGTGAGCTGTTGGTGGCACTTCCTCATTTCAACTTTCACAACAACATTATTGTGTTGATTGTCCCTCTCATGAATGACGTGTCAAAATCGGTGGGTTGCTAAGTGATGTTGCTTTCATCCTGAACACA
>RCUC01156988.1:0-32514 GCA_003697995.1 Taxidea taxus jeffersonii | reverse complement strand
AAGTGTTCATTCCTTCCTCAGGCGTTGTTTTGGTCTTTCCAACATGCTTCATTTTCTTTGTAACACTGACTCCCTCTTGACAGCAAAGGATCCACGCTGTTACACTTGTTTCCTGCCCTAGACTAGGAGGTCTCTAAAGTTAGAGGCTTTGATTTGTTCTTTGCTAGAGCTCCAGGGCTAAACACAGTGCTAGACACACAGTAGTTGCTCAGGGAATACTTGTTAAGATTGAATGACCTTCAGTGGAAATAACGTCTACAAGAACAGGGTGACTCTACAGGACTCCAAACACTGGCCCAGGGCACGCTTCTGTACAATATCAGTGAAGGGTGGGAGGGGCGGGCATATTTCCAAAGGGCCTGGACTCCCACTGCTCACAGTTGACAAGGCTGAGATGACATCCAAGACGGCGTCCAAGGTGTTACTCAATGCCTGGCTCATGGCGGGCATTCAATCTCCATGAGCTCCCTGGGCATCCCTTAGTTAGGAAACAGGTGGGACTTCTGAAAGCCCCTTCCCGCCCGAATTACTCTTTGTTAGATCCACTACTTTAAGATGAGGGACAGAATGTCAAAATTGGCAAGGTTATAATTTGGCTAAGAGGAGGATTATAACCTTAAACAGTGAGAAATACTTTGTGGACCACGAGTGCTCAATGTGACAATTAAAATGAGAATTGCCTGATGTTGGACTCACCCGGATCCTGAGGCCTGTTTCTTTTTTTTTTTTTTTCCTCCTTCTCATAATGAGCTGCCAAGGGCTGTGATATAAAATCACACAGCAATTATTGGGAACCCGCAGCCCTGTAAGCACAGTGTTCATTAGCTGAAGGGATTCTGCAAGAAAACAGATTAGGTTGTGTGAGGGTTGGGCTGGGCGCGCGAGGAACCCCCTGATCTCTGTCATTCCAAGGAGAGTGAGGTCGGCAGCCGCAACAGGGGAAATCGCTACTTGGCCACGTCGGGTGACAGGGACACACTTCACGGCTGTCAGGGCCTGCCTGGAGAATGAATGAGTGTTGTCAAAAGGTGTCAGGAGGTAATTAGTGGCCCCTCGGCTGTCTGTAAACAAACATTTTTGATGCATGCCAGGAAGAGAGGAAGTTATTTTGGTGATCAATTTTGTACTCTCAGGAAGCGGAATGTAATTACGGGGTCTGATCTACAGCCTTCATCGTGCCAGCCTGGAGTGCGGGCGGAACGGGCTCCCTCCGGAGCTGGCAGCTCTCTGCCGGTGGGGCCTGCTGCTGCCTCTCCCTCCCTCTCCCACTGCCAGTTGCCCCCTCCCTTTGTACTGTTTTAAGGGCCATTTTATTTTTGTTTCTGAAGTTTGAAAAGTGGCTGCCAAGAAGCATATCTGAGTTGATAAACTTTTATTGAGCCCCTACTATAGCCCATCGCCCACAGCCATGCAGGGGCTGCAAAGACAGAGCAGGACGGAGGCTCGGCGGCCAACCTCTCGGAGCTTCTGGGGGAATGAGGAAGGTGGCTTAGACTCTGCAAGAGACACAACGGTTAACGGCAACAAAACAAAAATGGTTTGTATTTATTTAGTGCCTGGCACTAGATCAGCAAATAACAAATACAAGATCAAAGTGATGACAAGGACCTCATCAGTACCCACAGAACACTACAAGGTAGATATTGTGATCATCACCATTTGAGAAAAGGGGAAACTGGGTCTGGGCAGTAGGCAACCTGATGCCTGTTCCTCTCTCCCTGTTCTGTCTGTTTCCTAGGCCCTGAGTCCAAAGGGCCTTCTAAATCTGATGCAGAGGGAAAGCACGTGTGGGTGCAAACCATTCACAGGAGGGGAGAACACCAGTGTGGCCAGGGTGTGACCATCTTGGCCCGTGGGCTCCAGTTACGGGATGGGGGCCCCCTTCTGGTTGCTCGTATCTGTTCTGCTCACCTCGGGGACCGGAGTCTGGCAGTGAAGAGATACACCCGAGCCACACGGGGATCTGAGAAATTGTTTCAGCAATAAGGCTTCAACCTTCCCAGGTTATGCTCACCTAAAGTTTGGGGGGCATTTACCCTTCTGGCTAGTGCCTCCTTCCTCCCCTCGTCTCAGCAGTCCAGTATCTCCCAGTGGCCTCTATCTTCCAGAGTGGAGGTAATCTGTTTGCAGAAGCTTCCACAATCCCACGCCAGCCCACATTCAGACTGGGCCTCTCAACGGCCCCCAGCAACAGCTCTCCTGTTTCCTGTGTCCACTTTGCCTGTGAGACGAGGGCTCTAAAGCAAGCCCACCATGATATGCATGGAATTGCAAACAAAGGGGACAGCTCTCCAGACGCAGAGGACCCAGAAGCTCTGCAAGGTCTGTGTGGGGAACAGAGGGTTTTCTTTTCCAAAGATACTTGTGGACACCTTCTTGGAGCTATTGTCTTTGCACCGGAAGGTAGAACTGAATCCAAGACTCTGTGGGCCCCTGGCTGATGGACACCTGAGAAATCCTGCCGTGTCAGTGATCAAGGAAGTGAGGTGTGTCTGAGAGCCTAGGGCTGGAATGCTCATGGCATTTATATTAAATGACCACTTATCATGTGGGAACATGTGGAAAGGGCTCTTTATGAAGACTGATTTTCTCAAAGGAAAGCAACTGCTTCCCGCACCCTGCCCCAGGAGGTTGGGTGACAAGAAACTTCAAAAAGTTAGCATAATTTTCAGTACATAAAGGCTGGGTGTCCTGACCGCATGCCAACCCCCTCCCCCCAATTACCAAATTCAGTCATAAAATGCTTTGCCCCAAAACCTTATTTGAAAAAAAAAAAAAAAAGGCTTTTAAATGGTCAGTAGGGAATGGTTAGGATTAGCTTACAGAAACTCTGCTTCCTGGGGGTGACTGAAAGCTGGTTTCACCTCTGGGAGGCATGCCAGGGGCGCCGGGAAAGCAGACACACAGGCCAGGGGCCAGAGGTCAACCAGACAGACTTGTCAGCCTGGTGTGTCACATGGAAAGGACTCTGGCTTGGAGTCAAGGGCCTCCCTTCCTCCCGGCCTCCCTTCCTCCCTTCCTTCCCCCTTCTCTTCTTTCCTTCCCTCCCTTCCTTCCTTCTTTCCTCTGTCCCTGCCTTCTCTCCTTCCTTCCCCCCTCTCTTCTTTTCCTTCCTTCCTTCCTTCCTTCCTTCCTAATAACGGTCCGTCTCAAGAATCTTCCAGCAGAGGTCACACTTGCCTTTGTGATGATGGAAAGTATTTTTTTTTTTTTAATCTTAGCTAACAGAACTGATTGTTCTGGGCTTTAAATTTCAGCAATGTTTGCAGAGATGTCACAATGGCACACAGCCGTGGAGAGGTGCAGGAGACACCCTCGGAGCCACCGAGCTGCCAGTCAGCTGAGCATCACATATCATGATAGAGAGGTTGAGCCATACTGCCACTGTCCTCGTGCCTGGCACAGGTCCCTTACGCTGCCATTTATATCTGTGACTCGTGATGGGGGCCCCTGAATATTAGCCCTTCCCTTATCATGGATCATGAGGATCATGGGGGCTTCCTTATCAAAACCTCGCCTGTCCACAGATCGCAGGGGTTTTGTGAACCCCTTAGGACGATTGCTGCCCGGTTGTGGCAGAATTCTGCAGAGGGGTCTGGACTCACCAGCAGCGACCCAGGTGCTTCCAGTGGGCGGGTTCGTGAAAGCACCATGCTTATGGTTAGAGGGGCTTCAGGGAGGAAGGGCAGGGCTTGGGGAGATGGGTAGGAATCAGACTGTCGGAGGGGGAGAGCAAAGATATTATCACTCAGGAAGAGCCTGAGCAATTTGCTTGAGAAGTCAAGTAGGATGTCTTTTCTGGGAAATAGTCCACTGGCTTCCAACACTAAATACAGCCTAGAAAGCTAGGATTCACTGAGCGCCTCCTAAATCCACTTCTCTGAGCTAAGTGCTTTTCCCCCACATGTCTCCTGTTGGGTTCTATAGTTAGGGAAAACAAGGTTAAATGGTCTGCCCAAGATTGTGCGGCTTCTAAGAAGTAGAGCCTACCCTCAGACCCAGATGTCTGACCGAGCAGACTGAACTTGTAACTGTTGCCCTATGGAACCTCCCTCGTGACACAACCAGGCTCACAGCCCAGTCTCTAACTTCACTGTGGCTGGTAGGCATGGCCCGTGTGTCATGGGCATAAGACAGGGCAATGTTAGTTCTCGGTCAGCTCCATTAACACCTAGTTCCTTTCATGCCTCAAGCGATGCACACACACAGCTACCAACATTAACCATTTAAAATGAGCTAGAGATGAGCTTTCTGGAGTTCGGTCCTTGTGCACTTGGCTGGCAAAGATGTGACGTCACGTGTCTACAAACTGAAGGTCCCGGGGCCTGGAGCACTAAAAACAGCTCTGCTCTGCGCTCCTTCCCCATTTCTTCATTCTGTAAAAGCTCCCACAGCTCCCAATGGGATTTTCAATCCCATCACACCAAGGAGACATGGGATGATAAAGAAGGAATGGCCCTTAGCTATCAGTTGGCAGGACAGGAGGAAAACGTAGTGGTGACACAGAAAGTTCTCTGAGCTGCCTAAGTCATGAAGCCCAGGGCCCAGTTTCCACCTGGACCCCACATAGATTTCTGAGGCAACTCACGGTGTCTCCCCTGTCACCACAGCACACGGCTCACAGCAGATCTGAGAGAGGGCTCATCCCAGAGAGCTGCTGTGACAGAAGCACGTATGTCACCAGACGTGAGGACACAGGCATGGTGCTTTGAGAGGCCCTTGCGATGTGCCTACAAGGCCAGAGGCCCAGACGGAGTACACAGCACCGAGCCCTCGCCGCTGGTGAGGCTTAGCCTGGGTCCTCCAAGAAAGAAACAGATTTGCCCTCAGAACCTGTTGTCACCCTCACACCACCCCACATAAAGGGACACTGAGTGAAACACGCAGGGTTCTCAGTGAGAGCTGCCTGGAGCCTTATTGGCAACTACACATCCTTATGTCCTCACCCCTGAATCCTTAAATAAGAACTTCTGGAAGTATTTCTATTTTTACATAGGGAATCTCCATATAACTATAAAAATCAAGATTCTAGTGCCCAGAATGGGCAAAACAGAAAAAAAAAATAAATAAAAATAAAACAAAATTCTCCTCCTGTGAGTTTGTCCTAATGGGGCCGGTGTGTGTCTGAGAAACCAGACAGACCCTGCGGACACGCTTGCATGGATATTTCTAATCTGTGGGTTTTATGCCTTGGGCACATTTTATGGAACAAATCGCTGTCTGGGCTAGGGAAAGAGCAAAGATGGGAAAAGAGGGTGGGAACATTTTTGGCCATTTGGATGTCTTCTTTGGAGAAGTGTCTGTTCATGTCTTCTGCCCACTTTTTGACTGGATTGTTTGCTTTTTGGGTGTTGAATTTGAGAAGTTCTTTATAGATCTTGGATACCAGCCCTTTATCTGTACTGTCATTTGCAAATATCTTCTCCCATTCCGTGGGTTGCCTCTTAGTTTTGCTGACTGTTTCCTTTGCTGTGCAGAAGTTTTTACCTTGATGAAGTCCCAAAAGTTCATTTTCGCTTTTGTTTCCCTTGCCTTTGGAGACGGGTCTTGAAAAATGTGTTGTGGCTGATGTCAAAGAGGCTACTGCCTATGTTCTCCTCAAGGATTTTGGTGATTCCTGTCTCACATTGAGGTCTTTCATCCATTTTGAGTTTATCTTTGTGTGTGGTGTAAAAGAATGGTCCGGTTTCATTCTTCTGCATGCGGCTGTCCAATTTTCCCAACACCCTTTGTTGAAGAGACTGTCTTTTTTCCATTGGATATTCTTTCTTGCTTTGTTGAAGATTAGTTGACCATAGAGTTGAGGAACAATTTCCAGAGTTATTCTGTTCCATTGATGTTGGTGGGAATGCAAACTGGTACAGCCACTCTGGAAAACAGTATAGAGTTTCCTCAAGACATTAAAAATAGAGCTACCCTATGACCCAGCAATTGCACTTCTAGGTATTTACCCCAAAGATACAGATGTAGTGAAAAGAAGGGGCACACGCACCCCAATGTTCATAGCAGCATTGTCTACAATAGCCAAACTGGAAGGAGCCTAGATGTCCTTCAACAGAGGGATGGATAAGAAAGATGTGGTCCATATACACAATGGAATATTACTCAGCCATCAGAAAGGATGAATAACCATCATTTGCATCGACATGGATGGAACTGGAGGGGATTATGCTGAGTGAAACAAGTCAAGCAGAGAAAGACAATTATCATACGGTTTCACTCATATGTGAAACATAAGGAATAACACAGAGGACAGAGGGGAAGGGAGGGAAAACTGAATGGGAGACAGACCATGAGAGACTCTGGATTCTGGAAAACAAACTGAGAGTTACAGAAGGGAGGGGACAGGGGGCTGGGGTAGCTGGGTGTCGGGTGTTAAGAAGAGCACATATAGTGATGAGCACCGGGTGTCACACACAACTAACCCAACATTGGACGCTACATCAGAAACAAATGATGTGCTATATGTTGGCTAACTGAACATGATAAAAAAAAGGAAAAAAGAATTAAAAAAGTATTTAGTGATTAATAAAGTAAGATACAGGTTTTCTTGATAGGTGAAAAAAAAAGAAAGGAAGGAGGGTGTGAGTAGACGTGTTCGGAAAGTTAGTACCTTGGCCGGTCATGGTCAGAGGGAGGCTGAACTCAGGCAAGGATGTCAACCCTACAAAGTCCTGGCCTGTGATGGACACTTAGTTAACATTTGCTGAATAAATGAACAAGTGAATGAATAAATAAATGAATGAACAAAAATCAGACTTTAATCCGACCTCTAAGGCTCCTGTATTGATACCTACCCTCCATTAGAGGCCCTATGTAAACAGACCCTATCCATACGGGTTGGCTAGTAAACACAGCAATCCTGAGCAAAGTCTGAAATACAGACTAGAAGGAGAGACAGATGGCCTGGTGCCCTGAACACAGAGCTCCCATGCAGCCCCTTTGTGTGGAGCGTGTCCAGTGAAGTAGGCCTCACACTCAAAGTGCCCAGACCCTTTGGAATCCTTCATTTAAATCACTGTGAAGTGGGCGGGGCCGTTCTTCTGGAGCAGTTGAGGACCCATCTTCACCAGGAGCGGCTTGAGGAGGCTAAGTCTTCCGTGTTAATCTCCGTGGGATGCCAGGTCACTTTCCAGGGATGTCGTCTGTGCTGGAGTCCCTGACCAAATGCGTGAACGCTCCCTAAAACCTCATGGCGGCTCCCAACCTCACTCCTTAAATCCAGGGGACCACACTGCAGTCCCAGCCTGTCATCCCCCCCGAGATTGTTTCATTTTACTGTGATGAACACATCCAAGACCTTTTTTTTTTTTTAAGATTTTATTTTATTTATTTGAGAGAGAGAGCATGAGAGGAGAGAGGTCATCAGGAGAAGCAGACTCCCTGCCAAGCAGGGAGCCCGATGTGGGACTCAATCCCACATCGAGTCCAGGATCGTGACCTGAGCCGAAGGCAGTTGTCCAACCAACTGAGCCACCCAGACGCCCCCCAAGACCTTTTTGTTAAATGAGAATTTGTTGATTTCCTGAGCCCCGTTCACGGTTTTCCACGGAGTAAAGTTTAGGGAACGTTGAGACTCAGTTCCTTTGCACAGTAACCCTGCTCCTCCCTCTCCCTCTGCCTCCCACACTGCTCATGCTCTCTTTCTATAAAGAGTGAGAGAGAGAGAGAGGGAGAGAGAAAGCACCCTTCCCTCATACAGTGAGCTCGTACACTGACAGTAGGAACTGGAATGGTGACAATAACGTAAGATACTGGTCCAGTTATCTTAATGCCATACCCGTCTTAGATACCAGCACAGACGGCACAAGGAAGACCAAGATAAAACAAGACCCTCATCCTCTATGGGGCTTGCAGTCAGTGCAGTGGGCAGGGGGCTCAGGTCTCAGAATAAATAACTCTAGGGCAGCTTGGTAACTGTTATAACTGTGACAGGACACAGACTCCTCTAGGGATATGGAGGAGAGGGGGCCAGCCCTGCTAGGCTCGGGGTCGGGGAAGGCTTTTCAGAGGTAATGAAACTGAAGCTGATCTTGAGGGATGGGTGGGCACTCATCAGTGGAGAAGGCACTCCAGGCAGGGGGAACATCAAGTAGGAAGGCATAAGGTTGTGCAAGAGCAGGGGTGTCATCAGAACCACAGGTCATTGCGCATGGCCAGAGTGTCAAGTCCAGATGGGAAGGTGCGGTGGACAAAGCCACAAGCTGACAGGGCCCGTGGGAATGACCTGCATGCCCTCATGAGCTTTGGAGAGCTGGGGTTGGCACCCACACCCATCTCCCCCCTGGGAAGTGAAGGTTGTCTCTGTCTCGGGCTGCCTGTGGCTCAATGCAGGGTCCTGGAAGTCTGTGCTGCATACGTACAGATGGCCGGACATACCCCTTCTTTCCTAGGATCCTGGTCTCGGTTCCCCACATCAGAGAACCAGATTCACAGCTGCTCTGGAATTGGGTGCATTTTTCCAAAGGGGAGCACTGTGCACCAGCTTTTCCAGGCTCGAAGCAGCCTGCTGGGCTCCTGGCTAATTGCTGTGATATTTATCATTAAAATAGAGGGATGGGCTCCATCTGAGGATCAGACCAGGCTCCGCAGCTGGGGAAGTGTGCTCAGCCTGGTGCCCGGGTCTGCACATCATTGTCCGCTGTGTCACTGGCAGACGGAGCTAATTGGGAGCCAGCAGCCGGGTCAGCTTTGCTGGCCCCAAGAAACTGCCCGGTCCCTGCAGTCATTTCACATGAGCGCGAAAGGGCAGCGTGGGGTGGTTTTCATCTTCTCTGAAAAACAACGGAGCCCTTTGAATTTGTCTTGGGCAGGAGCAGAGGGCGTGCAAAGAAACTGCCATAAATGTGACAGACCAACAACCTCCCTGTGGAGTCCTTCGCTGCTCCTGGCTGCTGCCTGGACCGGGAACAGTTAGGTGCGGAAACACATTCTCTCCCTCCCTCTGCTCCGGCCTCCCTTTGTGACTGCACCATCCCCTGGGGCAAGGCACTCAGTTAGACACAGCAGGGAAGCACCCCCTGGGCTCATCTCTTTCTAGAGAAACCAAAGGTGTCTTTATAGTCCCTTAGCACAAACCTAACTGCAAGTCCTTGTTGGGAAAAAAAAGGGGGGGCTTGTTTACACTATTTGGAGAGTACAGGTTTTGTGGTTATAATTTTTTAAAAAGAAATCTTTGTAAAAGATTAGAGTGTTGGGGAGTCTGGGTGGCACAGTCCATTAAGTGTCTGACTCTTGGTTTCGGCTCAGGTCATGATCTCAGGGTTGTGAGATCGAGGGCCAAGTGGGGCACCATGCTCTCTCTGGAGTCTGCTCAAGATTCTCTCCCTAGCTCTCACTCTGCACCTTCCCCCTCTCCTAAAATAAATAAATAAATAAATAACATATGAGTCAATCTTAAAAAAAAAAACAAAAAAACCTGAGAGTTTATTAAAAAGCACACACAGAGAAAAAAAAAGCACATGGAGGATTAACCAGTCCACAAACACTGGCTCAAAAAGATAAGGGCTGCTTAGCAGGGAGCGTGTGTGAAAGGGGGAGGTGGCATTTTTAACCTGTGCATGGAGAATTGCCAATGTGGGTCGTGGTGCAGGTGTCCTAAGTCAGCCAATCAGCTCTAGACCATTTCCTGAGGGCAGAACATGGCATCACTGCTTAGGATTAAAATGAAAAGAAAGGAAGTATCCGTACCCAGTACCGGTAGGAGAACGAGCCTTTCTACAGCAGTATGCTCAAACCCGAACAATTGATACTAAGCAAATAATGGAGTGCAGCGTGGGTCATGCAGTGGGCAGTGTCTAGAAGAGGGTTCTGACCAGGAGCTGGCCGCTGGAGACCCAGGATTCTCTGTTTACTGGGAGACAAGTAGACCCTGCAGGTAAGAAAGGCTCAGAGTATGGGGAGTGAGGTTCCAGGGTCTTGCTAAGGACTTTGGTGGGGGCAAGAGGAGTCTGGCCAAGCAGGGGCCACGTGGCCAGTGATGAGCAGAACTCGTCACAGAGAAACGGCAAGCAGTCCGCAGGCCTCACATCGAGCCCGGGCTCTGACAAGGCTGTCCGTTCCTGCATGTTCTTCCTATTGGCTGGGATCTAGCGGATTCCCAGCTCTCTTCTCTCTCAGACAACCATGAGACAGCTACAGTTACGATCTCATCTCATTAACTGTGGTCCCCTTGCTGCTCCCTGCCTCAGTCTACTTCTGCATTTGGTCCCCTGGGTACCTGGGAAGGAAGCCATCGGAGTTTCTACAATGAAAATCTGTCTTTCTGACTCTTTGACTAACCCAGTGTTCCGAGCTCAACCTCTGGAAAATGAGGTCCTACCTATGCCCACCTGCGGTGACCTTGGGAAGCACCCTCTTGTTTTTGTCCCACAGTATTGACAGTCAATAGTGAGGCGAGTTGTCCCAGCTGTTTAGAATGTCGGTGAAGGCAGGTGTCTCGGTGTTATTTTGGCCAGTGTAAAAATAATATTTACTGTAAATCATTTGAGTTGCTTCATATCTTCTAAACTCATTTGAAAAGGAAATCGGGATCTCTGCCAGATTGCAAGAATTATGTCCCAGAGAAGCGACTGTGTAGGTCCAACTCTTCTTTGTCCCAAGAGCTCCTGGCATACGGTTGAAAGAAAGTAAGTCCATAGAGATCCCAACTCCAATGTTGTTACAGGGAATCCCAGGGGCTGCGTAGCCCCACACTTTAGTTTCCAGAGAAACACTCCGATAGGAAGGGAAATCATGTGGACCTGCCTCTTTATCATATTAGAGTTCCCACGCAGGGAGCAGGATGGATTTCAGAAGGGCTGTTTTGTTTCTGCACTGGCAATGAGACAATGTGTTGGTGTTTACCAGGCTGCAGGCTGTGTCAGAAACTCAAGTGGTGTTACCATGGCAACCAGATGTACAGGCATCTCTCTGCAGCACCACCTTGGCTTTGCCTGAACCATTTCCCAAAGTGTCTGGAGAGTTCTTTCCCAGAGGACGTTTCAACCTGGCATTGAACTTACAGAGCGAGCACCTGCCAGAGGACTCATGCAGAGTATGCATCTGAGATTCAAGAATGCTCAGACTGAGGAATTTTGCCCAAACAAACCTCCCCAACCCCCACAAAAATGAACAAACAAACAAAAAACAAAAAATAACCCACACATGTGCACACACACACACACACACACACACAATAATGGTCAGTCAAAAACCCATGGAAGTCTATCAGCCAGGCAGGAAAAAAAAAAGGTCAGGGAGTTCTCCACTGAGAAGCCATGAGTTTGGCCCAAGAAAACAAGGAGTCATTTGTTATACATCCTAAGATGAAGTCAATTTTTTCAAAGATTTTATTTATTTGAGAGAGAAAGAATGAGAGAGCACAGACATGGTAGGGGCAGAGGGAGAGGGAGAAGCTGAGCAGGGAGCCTGACGTGGGGCTTGCTTCCCAAGATCCCGAGATCATGACCTGAGCCAAAGGCAGACGCTTTAACCGACTGAGCCACTCAGATGCCCCTAGATGATGTCAATCTTAAGAAAAACCCAAGAATGAGCACAAGTCCTGAACCCTCTACCACAGCATGCCAAAACCCCTGAGGAAAAACTGGAGCAGCTAGAAGACAAAAGAGAAAGTTTCTAGGCAAATAGTGCACAGATAATGGGTTGATTCTTCATGGAAGTGCTCATCTTTAAGAAGACATGGCGTAAAGAAACAACAAATGTTGGACAGGTTGTGGAGAAAGGGGAACCCTCTCAAACTGTTGGTGGAAATGCAAGGTGATTTTTGAAGTTTCTTCCAAAAGTTAAAAATAGAGCTGCCCTATGACCCCGCAATTGTACTACTGGGTATTTACCACAAAGATACAGATGTTGTGAAAAGAAGGGCCACATGCATCCCAATGTTCATATCAGCAATGGCCACAATCGCCAAACTGTGGAAAAAGCCCAGATGTCCCTCAACAGATGAATGGATAAAGAAGATACGGTCCATATACACAATGGAATATTATGCAACCATCAGAAAGGATGAATACCCAACTTTTGCATCAACATGGATGGAAGTAGAGATTATGCTGAGTGAAATAAGTCAAGCAGAGAAAAACAATCATCATATGGTTTCACTTATTTGTGGAACATAAGGAATAGCACGGAGGACATCAGGAGAAGGAAGCGAACAATGAACGGGTGGGAAATCAGAGGGGGAGATGAACCATGAGAGACTATGGACTCCAGGAAACAAAATGAGGGTTTCAGAGGGGAGGGAGCAGGGGGATGGATTGGCCCGGTGATGGGTATTAAGGAGGGCGCAGATTGCAAGGAGGACTGAGTGTTATATGCAAACAATGAATCATGGAACACTGCATCAAAATCTAATGATGTACTATATGGTGATTAACATAAAAAAAAAAAAAGGAAGACAGGCCTAGGCTACATAGAGCTTGTGTGAAGTATTAGTTCTGTGACTTTGAAGAAGTTACATGACCTCTCTGAGCCTCGGGTATTTTATTGGAAAAGTGTGGTTTATAATTTTAACTCCTGCAGACGTCTGGGAGGATTGAATACGGCAGTATGTGTGAGCACTGCGTTCCTGGGTCTGATGCAGGCTACATGCTCAGGGACCTCCCGGCTTTCTCGCCCACTGCTTACCAGGCATTGCCAGGTGATGTGGACACTCCGCTGCACGTGCTTCAAATCGTACCTCAGGGAGGTGGGAGCCCAGCGGGGAAGGGTGGTGAAGACGTATTCATCTAGCGGGGATGTGGTGTGACCAGTGTGAGAGCAGAGAATAGACAAGGATAGACAAGAGACAGAGAATAGACAAGCTGGCCAAGCCTGCCGGAAGAGCTGGGTGAGGCTCCAGAGAAGGTGGCCCCCACACGATGTCCTGCAAAACGTACGGGGGTTTACCAGAAGCAGACACGACTGGAAGGACATCCCTGGCCAGAATGCACCGGAGCAGAGGGTGGGGCTTATCGGGGCACGGGGGGAGCTGCAGGTGGCTAGACGGGCTGCTGCCCGGGGCAGTCACCCAAAGCCTCCTGGACAGCTCCTTGATCACCTGCGGGTTGCGGGTGGGGAGGGATGGAGAGGGGTCAGGGACCACGGACTGTCCTGAGACTATGAGTGCCGTTTGTCCAAGAAAAATCAACGTATACTAACCACTTGCTTCTTTTTAAAATAATAGTTTGGGTAAGATAGAACTCACATACCATACACCACACTCATTTAAAGCAGTTCAGTGGCTTGTCGAAGCCTCGCAGAGTGGCCCAAGCATCCCCATAGTCAAGCTTAGGACATCTAGTCTCCTCAAAAGCAACCTCCTGTTCTCCTTGGCAGTGACTCCCCGTGACCTTCCAACGCCCAGCCATAGGGGGCCACTAACCTGATTTCCTTCTTCATGAATCTGCCTCGTCTAGATGGTTCTCGTACATGGAATCAGACAGTAGGTGGTCTTTTGGGCTGGGCTTTTGTTACTCCTACCATGTAACTTGGAGCGCGTATCACTGTTATTCCTGTTTGTGGCTGGGTTATATTCCATCATATGGATATACCACATTTATGTCTCCATTAGTCATCTGGTGAATGCTGGGTTGTTTCGACCTTTTGGTTATTACAAATAGTGCTGCTCTACGTATTCATGTATAAGTTTTTATGTGAACACGTATTTTCATGTCTCTTGGATGTGGAATTAGGATAGAATTTCTGGGTCATATCGTAACTCTGTGTTTCACCATTTTAGGAGCTGTCATGCTGTTTTCCAAATTGGATGTTCCATGTTACGTTCCCACTCCCAGTATGCAAGCTTCTGTTTTTTACTCCCTCCTTCCCCATCCTTACTAGGCTTCTTTTTATATTTTAGCTAGCCTAGTGGGAGCTAAATGGCATCTCATTGTGGTTCTGATTTACTTTTCCCTGATAGCTAACGATTCCAAGCATCTTTTCATGTGTTTACTGGCCATTCGTACATCTTCCATGAAGACATATTTATTCAGATCCTTTGCCCATTTTTTCACTGGGCTGTCTTTTTAGCGTTGAGCCTCAAGTGTTGTTTATATAATCCAGACACAAGTTCCTTATCAGATATGTGGTTTGCAAAACTCTTCTCCCATCCTGCGGGTTCCTTTCATCCTTTAATGGTGTCCTTTGAAGCACAAAAGTCTTTTGTTTTGATGACGTCTAATTTATCTGTTCTTTTGTTGCTTGCTTATGTTTTTGAAACCTAATTATAAATGGCTTTGAAATTTCAGATAATTCAGCCTTCTGCATATTTCTGATGTACATGGGTAACTGACCATATTGTCTGGGAGAGAAAAAAGTACTCAGAGAATGTTAGCTATAATAATGGACATGATAGGGGCACCTCAGTGGCTCAGTGGTTAAAAGCCTCTGCCTTCAGCTCCAGTCATGATCTCGGGGTCCTGGGATCGAGGCCCGCATCGGGCTCTCTTCTCGGCGGGGAGCCTGCTTTCTCCTCTCTCTCTCTGCCTACTTGTGATCTCTGTCTGTCAAATAAATAAATAAAATATTTTTTTAATGGCCATGATGATAATATAATAATGGAGACAACAATATTCACTAATGACAATTATAATTACTATACAGTATTAGACAAATGACTAAACTTTCAGGACTGTGGTTTTTCTATCTAGAAACAAATAAGTAAAGAGAAAGGACCTTCCAGTTTGAGTGTGTGTTTATGTTAGGCACTGTGCTAGGTACTTAAAAAGATAGATGAGAATCATGAGGCTCAGAGACATTAAGTAACCTGCTCAAGGTCACACAGCAAATTGTGGAAGTGGAATAAATTTGAATCCAAAGGGATTGGCTCCAATATCTGTGCTTTTCCTGCCATCAGTGTAATACATCATTATACAGCATAAAAATGTCTCAAGGACAAATTCATTATAATAATATAAATTATTCTACAAACAACACAGAGGATCAAGTGATTCTGTTAAAAACTGAGAACAAAACAATCAAACACAGAGCCTGAAAATGGGAGGTTATGGATTTTTCTTCTTGTTCTTTGCAAGCTGAGACTTGACGGGATGCTATTTGATTAATGATATGAAATTCACTTATAAGTTTAAATTCAAAAAAAAGGGCAGTCTAGAGGGGCAGCCAGCCAAGGTGGTAGGGAGGATGCAGGGAGGCTCAGATGCGAATTGCATGACATCAGGGTGGAAATACCCCCAAAGTGTCCAAGTCCTCTGGTACCCCATTTTGCTAAGACTTGGCTGGGGGGTGGCTGGGGGGACTCTCCTGTGCCCCTTTGTCTCTGATATCAACTTGGCAATTTCATCACAAGGAATTCATTCTGAGAGGCCATCGCAGTAGTCTCCAGAATAAAAAAGTGCATTATTTTGAAGCACTGACTGAAACTGCATATTGGCAGGAATCAAGTGCTGGAGGACCGGGAGTTTGACTGATTACGAGAGATAGTCTCTTTCTGAGATGACGCAATCACCGCGCATTTATTTCGCTGCTGATGCCTCTCTCTCAGCAGGGCTTGAAAGTGTGAACTATTTGCACAGCTTGAACAGTAAGAACATTCATATGAAGTGATTGATTCCCTCTCCGTCTTGGGGCATTTCTGTTCTGAGCGATAAGGAAATATTGAAGGCCCCACAGCCTCCTCAAAAGGCTCTTTGTTAGGGCGACACAGGCAATCCTCCATGGCCTTGAGTCCCGGCCATGCTGCTCTGTCACTGTCCAGGGGGCCTGCCTGTCCTTCCCCGCAAGCCAGAGGGCGATCAAGAGCGTAGGCTCCTGGGGCTGCCAGGCAGATGATGCCACCAGGGGCTGGCGTTCCTGTACCTAGAGGGTGGAAGTCTGTTGGGCTGGGCTGGGCTGGGGCAACCTTCCCAGGTGAACCCCGATGGAAGGATGCACCAAGTTCCCGGAGCCTCCTGCACCAACTCCCTGCTTCACTGAGGCGTGAGCCAACAGCAGAGTTTTGCTCTTCACGTTTCGTTTCTTGTTGAGTTCATAAACTTCCCTGTGCTTCTGGGGAAGCCGCCAACTTCTCTAGCGGAACAACCTGCCTCAGCGATTTTGAGTGTGATTTTAGCCTTTGGACAGAATCCCCAAGAAGAAAAAGTTCCCAGGGCTGCCTTTTTCTTCTGAGAAACAGCAGCAGTTTCTCTGCAAAATCCACTTCAGGTAAAACAAAATGAAACAAAACAAAACAAAAATAACCACAGAAGTCTGAAAACTGTCACTTTTGACCAATGAACGCCTGTCCCAAGTCCCCAGCTTTCCGGAGGCCACATCCAGGGCATTAACAAAGGGCACTGGGTGGTTTCCTGATGTGCTCAAACAGCCTTGGGCCTAGAGGTCCAACGTAGGATGGGTGGAAGGCATGGCCTCCTGCCCACTTGCAAGCAAGAACATCCTACGAACCCAAGCCCTCCTTCCACCAGGCAAAGGGAATAGCAGGACGGTGTCATCCTTGGGCACTTTCCAGTGGAAGGCTCTGCACTGCCCCCATATGTGGTCCCCCCAGTCCCTGTTGGGGGTCCCCTATCACCCCACTCCTTCCGTTTCTTCATAGCACTATGTTTAAGAGGACAACATATCTGGTGCCATAATTCAGGACACTTCTTAATCATTGATTATTTTATCAACCAGTTGACATCCTTCAGAGATGAAGGAAACTCATAAATAATACTGTCTAGTTCTCTCAGTTTTAGAAATAAGACTCAGAGAAGTCGACTTTGGGTCCAGCTATACAGCTAGTGGGTGGCAGAGCCAGTGTAGGTTTTATCTCCTGGGCCCCACGCAGGGCCTGCTAAACCAAGACAGACTATCTCCATGTCAGATTTTAGTGACTGGTGGGAGTGTGGTTGGGAGTAAAAAGACACATGGTTTGGACAAAGTGGGGTTCTATCTAAGAGGCCGAAAATTCAGTGCCAGAAGAGAGAGGGTGCTTTAATAACGAGTCTTCTAGAAACTTCTTCACCCCCAGACCTAGAGGTAGAGCATCTACAGCTTCAGTTACGATTAGAGGAAAATGTAAGCAAGGAAGACTTAGCTTACATTGAGGAGATGCATGGCTTAGCTGACCTTATCCCCTTAGGTGACCTTATCCCCTTTCCTCATGACCTTGATTCACACAATCACTAAAATGATCAAAGACTCTTCCTGGGTGGGATTTGTGAATCTTAAATCATAAAAAGAGCGTGTGGCTTTAAGGTCTGAGGAATTGCCACTGCTTTGGCCTTTTTTTACAGACACATGAGTCATAGTTTGTGTTTAATTCTCTTCATGTTCTGACATTTTTTAGAGCGAGGATGTAGATGAGGAGTGTCCCCCACCTTATGTCACCTTTTCGCACTATAGATTCAGTATGAAAGTTTAAGAAAGAGCAGATATCCACAGCTAAGTATGGAAATGTTCTCAGGAGGAAGGATGTCCAATATCTTTGACTTATAGAGAACATTGGCTGTGATGACAGCAAGAGACTTTACCTCTTTGTCCTGCAGGTGCCCTAAAACAGGCTCAGCCAGAGGAGAAAGCCAATAAATGCCATCAAAAAGTGAAAGCTTGCAGTCCTTCAAAGACAAAAGTGTTCCCCATTCTTGGCATAAGTGCCTATGGGCATCAAGTTTCAGTTGAAAAGTATCAGTAAATAGCATTTGCTTTGTAGGTAAATACTGGCTCAGAAGGTTGGGCAACAACAGCTGGTTTGCTCTGGTTGTATGCAAATTGCTAATGAAAGCACAAGCCAAGGGCTCTGAGTGGTCAGACAGGGCTAGCATCCCTAGGCAGAGCTAGCCCAGAGGGTGCTCGACCCGTGTGTGTGTGTGTGTGTGTGTGTGTGTGTGTGTGTGTGTGTGTGCTTAGTTGGGAAGGGAAAGTAGAATTCAAGTTATTGTTTCCCTGAAAGATGAGGAGGGCCTTTCTCCCCTGCCCCTTTCTATGTTTCTTTTCTTCCTTCCCACATCCCTTCATCAAGCACTATGCAGTATCTCTCTAGGCACCATCTTCTCTTCGCCAATACAAGTTGGATCCAAGCCTGAGTGATACAACAGCATTTGCATGTCACTGCTTCTCACCAAAGCTCTAGACACGAAGCAGAGTGCTTCATGGGTTAGATACTCAACAAACATTTGAGGAAGGAACTGAATTGTTGAGCCCATCATTTGCTTGAAGATACAATGGAGGGTAAAATGGGCTCTTTTGCTGTGACCCCGCATCACAGAGTAAGTAAGGCAGAGTTTGGGTGTAAATGGACAGTGTCTTCATCATTTGTCTCCCCTCTCCACTTCCCAGGCAGAAAAAAGAGGAAGAAGACAAGCAAAAAAAGCAAAAAGACAGCACACAATCTGAATGGACCCCTTTTACCTCAATTTTTAGATTTTCCAGATCTTTACCAAAGTACTTCTGATCATATTTCATTGATGGGAACTTAGTTATAGGGCTACCACGTTTCCATGGGATGATGGGAGATGTAGGTTTCTTTTTTCTTTTTAACCAGGTATATTGCCAGTACCCTCTCACAGAATAGTATTGAGACCTTGTAGATAAAGAAAGAAGAGAGACTACTTATGATAAAGGCAATTAACAATCTCCATTTTAAAATAAAACACTTAATTGATGAACTTTGGAGAATGAAGCTCTATCGCCAGTATACTCAAAGTATGTAACCCACTGAATTAAAAAATATATGAAAATAAAACTTTGGGGATTTTTGTTGTGATTCAAATGATATGCAAAGAAAGTTTCCAACCAGTTGAGTAATATTGCTGGCATTTTTAGAGGGAGATATTGACTTAAAAAACAAGTTAGAATTTTAGAAGTTCTTCAAATGCATGATGCACGTGCTTTATGTCTAAGATTTATTACATTCCATGCAACCTCTTGTTAGAAAATTATTAAAGAAAAGAAATCTGTAGCAGAATACTGTCGGTTAAAACAGTCTCTAAAACTTTAAATCCAAAAGTTCAGCCCAAAGGTGGAGTGATGTGGCAATGAGTGTGTGAAACTATTGGAGCAGGAGTTCTCTTCCTGTTTGTGCCTTGGCTGCATCATTTTTATTTTAAAAGTTGTGCTTACTGGGATTTGTACGTATCATATAAAAGCCCTGACATAAATTCTCCATTTAGCCATCAGCTATTATTTAGACTTGGAATTTACAAAATAGCATAAAAGACTATAATATGATGTTTTAAACAACTCATATTTGCTTTTCTTTCAGCTATCCTGAGTAATTGGTTTTCTTGTGCAGAAAACTCATTCTGGTGACACACTGTGTTTAAAACTCAACTAGCATGCACTGCATGCCTGTTCTGGGATGGATGCATGCTGGGTTCTGGGAATATGAAGGCGGCCAAAGGAAGACCCTGCCTTGGAAGAGCCGGTCGTGATGTATGCAGTAATGCAATGAATAGAAAGGCTCTGATAATGGGTAGTGTGGCATTGCACAGGAAGGCTCCATAGTATTCCAGGAGCATCCAGAAAGATGCTAGTAACTCTGCCTTCTTCCCAGGAAGATTGTCCCTGTGATCCTTCATAGCCTGTCTTGCTATGCTTAATCACCATGTGTGGGTTATTTCCTGGTACTTTGGCCAAAGCTAATCACACCAGAAATTGGTGCATGAGCAGGAGGAAACTATCCATAGAGGTTTCCTACCAGAACTCTACAGTGTTCAAAGCTTCCCTTTGGGGAAGCCACATGAGAGGGAGGAGGGTAGATGGTGATTAAGATAGAGGTAGGTAGGGGAGTAAGGTAGTCTGAAGTTAGAAGTCTTATCCATCTGGCTGTGACCCTTATGAATACATGCATGGCCTAACTGGAAAATAACCTTGAAAATGCCTGTACCCTTGGGCAAATCAATCTCTAACTTTCAGTATCTTCATCTGTACCACGGGTGAGGATAATGTTTTTCTCAGAGAGTTGTTGCAAGGACTCAGTAATGTCATAGCATTGCAGTGTGTATCACGGCTTCTGGCTTGTAGAAAGGGCCGAGTAAAGGATAACCTGCTTCAACAGAGATGTTCATGGGATAGGAGAAGATGGGCCATATGAGCTCCTGTGATGTCCAGTGATGCCAAGTGACTCACTGCTTGGGATATGTGCTGAGCCTGATGTACATTTTTGTCCTGGATACGAAAGAATTTTGAAGGAATGAATAGCCGAAGGGACATAGAATATTTTCCACCTTGCCAATGTTCCTATAATATATTGCAGCAAAATTCTACTTAGTCTTATTTTTGGATCAGGAAAGGAATGCACAGACTAGTTTTAAACAACTAAAATCATGTCAAATGGGAAGAATATGTAATACAATAAAAAATTTATGATAGAAAAGAATTACTTAGAAGTCTTTTACAACAATAAAGTTACATTGCATAATAAGGCTATAACTACCATAAGTCTTTATATGCCAAATAATATTATTAGCATCAGTGTGCATAAAATATATAATAACAAGAGCACCACTATGCATAAAATGTAAACTCCAAGAAATAAAAGAAAAAAGTGGACAGAAACATAATAGCAGTGGGAGTTTTCTCTAATTTCTAACAGCCTAACACAGACCTAGAAGACAAAAAACAATAGGTGATATGGACAACATTAAAAACATAATGGATACCATTACCTAATACATATATCAAACTTTACTCCATTCTACCCGTGAATACATCTGTTTTGTCCAGTGCTTATGGTGCCCCATAAACAAATATTGACTATATCTTAAGCTACAAATAACATCTCAATAAACTCCTTCCAAAATGTAGAATGGATTTAGACTCTCTGAGATAATGAAATATACCTATAATCTTTTAACAGAAAGCTTTAAAACTCTAGGAAACAATAATAAATAATAATAAAATAACTAAAACTTCAGAAAAATTTCTCAATTTCCATTACTGGAAGAGAAATAAAGTGGTCATGTGAATCTCTGCAGATAACAACATGAAAAAATGGGTGAAAATAAAATAACCAACTATTTAAAGATGCTGGAAAGCATCCAAAAGCAAACTGAAGCTAGAGAAGTTTAATTTCAAAAGACTGCAAATAGAAGAGATAAAAATTGTTTGTAGCTTACTGGAACAAGGATGCTGCTCCACCCCAAGGCTATGGCTGTAAGAAATAGTGGTTAGACAAAATATGATCTTACTTCCAGGGATCAGAGTTCAGAGCTGTCTGGGAAAGCAGCTGAAAATTGAAAGTGGAAATTATGGCAATATGAGAACTCCGATAGTATAGGCCCAGAGTCAGAGAATAGACTCCACAACTCTGGCTCATAGTTGAACACACAGATGTAGGGCAAAGGTCCTTGAAGGGCAATAAGGGGACAAAGGAAAATAGATTTTTGAGATATTTGTTATTCAAAACAGATAAGTGAGTTTGATGCTTTTTTTTTTTTAACAGCGTGCATTCTCCAACCATGAGAATATTGAGTGGCAGAAAACCGGAGCTCAAAGAGCCTAAGGTGTCCGACTACAGAACTCAAATCCAGGAGAGCAGCTGAAAATTAGAGAATTTCTAAAAGCGAAGAAAACACAGAGAGGTTGGCCCTCCCAGATTCTTGGCTGACCACATTTCAGAGGCACGGGGGAGAACTACAGGGAACCAACCTGTGAAAGGAGCAGAGAGCACCATAAGAGCAGATACCAGAAGTCTCCTGATAGTGGTAGATAAGATTTGCAGCTTGAATCCAGACAAAAGGCCAATTATCCTCAGAAGAATATGACAAAATTCAGAGCCATTACCACACATCATTTACATGGTCCAGTTTTTAAGCAAAAATTACTAGATGTGCAAAGAAACAGGAGAATGTGACCCATACTCTGGAAGAAAAACAGTCAATACAAATAAATGGCAAGCAGAATCATTTGTTAGATTTATCAGAAAAGACTTCAAAGCAGCTATTATAGGTATGCTCAAAGAATTAAAAGAAAAATGTTCAAATCCGGGGAAAAAATATGTTACCAATGAATGGTTTGAGAATCTCAATACAGAAATGAAAACAACAGAAAATATAGGAGGAGCACCTGGGTAGTTCAGTCAGTTAAGTGTCCAGTCTTCAGCCCAGGTCTTGATTCCAGGGTCCTGGCATTGTACTCCAAGATGGGCTCTGGAACAGGGAGACTGCTTCTCCCTCTCCCTCTTCCTTTCTTCCCTGTTCATGTTCTTTCTCTCTCTTCCTTGCTCTCTCCCTCTCTCTCAAATAAATAAATAAAATCTTTTTAAAAAGAGAAAATATTTGATCTAAAGAGTTTGATACTGAAATAAAGCTTTTCTAGCTGACTGCATTATCCCTTTGGAGATAGCAGAAGGATTAGTAAACTGGACAATGGATCAATAAAAATGATGTAATCTGACCAGAAGAGAAAATAATAAGTAGAGAAATTGACAGAACCACAAAGACCTGTGGGAAGTATGTAGTGGCCCAACATATGTGTAATTGGAATCACGGGAAAGGAGAGAGAGAAAGGGGACAGGAAAAAAAAATCTTTTTGAAGAAAGAATGGTCTGATCTTGGAGTAAAATAATATTTTACAAATTCAAGGGTCTCAATAGACCCCAGGAAGGATAAACCCAAAGAAATTGCTCTTAACCATGGCATGGACAAGTTGCTGAAAGACAAAGATAAAGGGACAATCTTGAAAACATCCAGAAATTAAGAAACACATCATGTACAGAAGGGCAATGGCTGACTTCTTTTTCAAAGTCATGGAAACTAAAAGATCAGAATAGCCTATTCAAAGAATTAATAATAATAATAATAATAATAATAATAAAACCCTGTCAATGAAGAATTTGATATCCTTTGAAGTTATCCTTCAAAAAAGAAGGCAAGATAAAAAAATTTTCAGTAAAACAAGAACAGCAAATCCATCAAAAATAATAGATGTTAACACACACACAAAAAAAAAATGCCAAAGAATGTTTTTCAGGGTGAAGGGAAAGAGTTCAGATAACTTGGATTTACTAAAGGAATAAAGAATACCAGAAATGTTAAATATATGGGCACATATAAATACTATTCATGTGCTTTTTTCCTTAACTTTCTTAACAGATATGTGACTTCTTAAAGTAAGTATTATAATACTATATTGATGGGTTTATCACATGTTTAGATGGAATCTGTAATGGTATCACTGAAAATGTATGTGGGGATGAACAGAAATATATAGTTTTAAGTTTCCTATATTTTACCTGAACTAAATCAATATTAACTCTAAATTGCTTGATATAAGTTTAAGATGTATGTGGTAATCCTTAGAGCAACCAATAGAACATAATGCAAAGAGATAGCTATAAAGCTACAAGATGAATAAAAACAGAATATTAAAATATCTGATTAACACACACACGTACTCACACACAGCCATACACATTGGGGAGGGGGGATGAAAAAGAGATGGAAATAAACAGAGGAGACGAAAAAACAAATCATAAAATGGAGATCTTAAAACATCAGTAAATAAGTTAAAGGCAAATGGATTAAACACTCTTGTCAAAATGCAGGTTAAAAATTCAAGAATCAACTGTATAACATACGTATTAAAAGATATACACTATGAGAAAAACCACGAGAGACTCTTAACACTAGCAAACAAACTGAGGGCTGCTGGAGGGGATGTGGGGGGCAGTGGATAGGGTAATTGGGTGATGGACATTAAGAAGGGCACGTGCTGTGATGAGCACTGAGTGTTAAAAGCAACTGATAAATTACCGAACACTACATCTGAAACTAATGATGTACTATATGTTGGCTAATTGAATTTAAATAACTTATTTTTTTAAGATTTATTTTTTTATTTTTATTTATTTGACAGATGCAGATCACAAGTAGAGAGGCAGGCAGAGAGAAAGGAGGAGGCAGGCAGAGAGAGAGGAGGAAGCAGGCTCTCTGCTGAGCAGAGAGCCCTATGCGGGACTCGATCCCAGGACTCTGGGATCATGACCTGAGCTGAAGGCAGAGGCTTTAACCCACTGAGCCACCCAGGTGCCCCTAAATAACTTTTTAAAAAAGGTATATGCTTTGAGTACATTCAGTACAGACTAAGAGTTAAACACTAAATAGAGTTGTTCTGTGAAAACTTTCAGCAAAAGTGTCTATATTAATATCACACAGAATAGATTTAAAGACAAAGAATAGTACTATGAAGGAGGATATTTTGTACATCAAGACAATAAAAGCTTTTTTTTTTTTTTTTTGGTCTTGCAAAAACTTTCCTTTGCGACATTAAACACATCCGTCTTTTTCCTTACTGATTCTGGATTTTGCGTTTTCCCCACTCAACCTGTATCAAACTGTGTAGACAAAATCATTCATTTATTTCGTCTCATACATATAAGGTTTCGTTTTTTACATTTACATCTCTTGTTCATTTTCACAAACATTTAAACACATCCAGTACTCGTGAGATAGTTTTGCCTCAAAATGTACCAAAGCTCTTAGATCTGTGTAACTGAATCAAACCAATACTTGAGAGTGAAGAATGACTACATACTCAGTTGATCCTCTTGTGCATTTAACTGGTCAATAATCAGCATGAAATGTTGAGGGCATAAAAGGAAAATTCTGCAAATATGTTCTCTTTTCACCATCAAAAGGGTGGGAAATTTCACAAGCATGAAATGCCTCGGGCCCCTCACAGCTTTCTGCTTGGGTTACTTTAAAGTCAGCGGGAAGCCGCCGGGGCATGGTTTGGACATGGATCACTTCTGGAAAAGACAGAGCTGTGATTTTTGTTCCCAGCGTGATCACGGTCATTGTGTCCCTCCTTGTTATTAGGAGCTCTTAGAGGGTCTCTGGTAACTATCCCGCCAGGGTGATGCGTGGCTCTGTGCTGAGCCCAGCCCAAAAGCATGAAGACGGGTCAGGTTGTAAGCTGGTACTGAGCCAGGCAGACACACCAGTAGGGGGTGAGGAATCTCTGCAGAGCCTCCTTTGATTCCAAGGGCTTCCCATGCCTGCATTTGCATTGCTATAATTCATTGATGGCATTAGAGGGATCCTGGTTAAGTTTCTCATTTTCTCGAGTTCGTATTTTTGTCTTTTCGGAGAACACTTTTTCCAGGATTAGAATACTCGCATATATGTGACACATACCTATTTTATCTGTCTTCGGTCTTTCTCGGCTCGCAAGTCAAGATTTACGGCTGTGTTGTGTCTTTTGAAAACTAGGATGAATTCGGTATTTGCTGTTATGTATGTACGTATGTATGTTATGTATGTATGCACTATGTATAAGTATTGCGCGTTTGTAATGTGCATGGGAATACTAACACATGTGTACTCCTAGGTATGAGCCACAGCTCCTGGGATTTGCAAGCACTGGGGCCTGGGAGGAGCCTGAGGTGTGGCTAGCAGGGGGCTAAGAGAGAGAACGTCCTCCCGTTACTACAGTGCTTTAGCAGACCAGCACACAGAGGTCTACTCTAGTGATTAAATTGGAAGCTGCTGGTGGTTCGTCTTTGGGAAGTGGGCCTCCCAGGCGGTGAGAAGGGCCCAGGAGTTGTCCTCTGGCTTAGATCAAAGACCTGCTGTGGTCTCATCACTGCTAAAGACTCAGGTAGGGGCCAGCCACTAAGACTGTCAGCCTCGACTTCCCCATATGAAAAGCTGGGATAAAAATAATCTGTCTCCCTTAGAGGTTTGTGGGGCTCAGATGGATCATCGATGAACCATAGACAGCCTGGTTTTGTGCTCATGGGAAGACTCAAGCCAGATTATTTGGGGTCCCATCCCAGCTCTACACTTAGGGCTTGTTATTTGGGCAAGTTATTTAGCCCTCTTTTGCCTCGGTATCATCATCTATGAATAATCAATAACCCTTGCTGCATAGGGTGTGAGGGTTCCACAAATTAGGAAAAAAAAGAGACAGACAGACAGATAGATAGACAGATAGATATAGAGAACAAGGTACGGCACCTAGTATGTTAGTTACAATAATTACAAATGGAGGAATTTTCAGAGATGGTCTGGAACCACAAGATAATGTCCCTACACTGTGTCTCTGCCAGGTGCCACGCACTTTCCAGGCCCTTTGTGGATAGTTTCCGGTTCAGTCCCCACAGAAAGCCTGCCAGGTAGCGGGTCCCTTACCATGGGGGAGCTCATGAGCTGAACGATTGCCCAAAGCCATCCTGATGGCAAACACAGAGCCAGTGTAAGAAGTCGGCGCTCACACGGTCTCCAGGCCGCTGTAATTGTCTCCAAAAGCAAGGAAACACACTGCTTCCTCACTACCTCGGTCCCTTTCATTACCATAAGCAACCACTCCTGAGCCAGTTAGCCCTCGGGTCAAGTCCCAGCTCTGGGGAGGACGTGGCCCCTGCCTGCCCTTCCAGACTCTTCATGCTGCCCCCAGGCTTGGTGCCGTGTCAAGCAGGCCTTCTACTGTTTGAGAGGCCAACTTCTTTCTTGCCTCCAAGCCTTTGTTTGCCCCCGCTGCCTGAACTACTTTTGTATTTTGTTCCAACTTCAGCTGTTCGTTTGTTTCTTTGTTTGTTTGAAGTAGGTTCCACACCCAGTGTGGAGCCCAACACGGGGCTTGAACTCACGGCCCCCAGATCAAGACCTGAGCTGGGATCACGAGTCGGACGTGTAGCGGACTGAGCCACCCAGGGGCCCCTCCGCTTTTTATTTAAACAAAATGATGAGTCACGATGACACACAGTTAAAAGGCCTGGAAAACCACCTCAAGGACCAAAATCGATTCTGTTTGTTAGGGGGCTGTGCTGAAAAGTATCCCTCTTTCTGCAAGAGGAAACTAGAAAAGGAGACAGAAGAGTCATCACTCAGCGGGCTGAACTCAAAGACTGCTTATCTGACTAATCAGGTTGGAGCAATAACCCTGAGGATAAACTTGGCTGTTCCTTGTTCGTCATCATTAATTAGAGATCCTCTTTTGTGTTTCTTGACATTCAGCGTACGGCAGAAATGGGTCCCTGAAATGTCAAATTATTTTACTGCAGAGTCTGTTTTAATTTCTCAGGAATAGAACCTTTCAAGCAATGGCTTATGTTAACTCTAAAGTTGAGAAAACATGTTTTAGAAAAACCACATGAAGTCCTGAAAGTGTTGATTGCAGGATCTCGGGATGGACAGGGGTCTTTCACAAAGATGCCTGTGATGATGGGGTCGGATTAGAAATAAAAGCACCAGGGACGCCTGGGTGGCTCAGTTGGGTGAGCAGCTGCCTTTGGCTCAGGTCATGATCCCAGGGTCCTGGGATCGAGTCCCATATCGGGCTCCTTGCTCGGCAGGGAGCCTGCTTCTCCCTCTGCCTCTGCCTGCCTCTCTGTCTGCCTGTGCTCTCTTTAACTAATAAATAGATAAAAAATCTTAAAAAATAAAAAAGAAAAAAGCACCAGACCCTTCCCCTTTTCCTCTGAAATTGTGACTCAACCTGGGCAGGTCCTAGAGACAGGTAAATGCAACCAGTGCCAGCACCTTGCCTCTAATGTCTCTGGTGGTTTTGAATGCACGGTTACAAGATGGATGTCTCTCTTCCATCCCCTACTCTCATCCCCTCTCATCCACCTCCTGACGCTCCCATCTGTCACTCCCAGAATCTGAGGCTTAGTCACTGCTTATCTGCTAACGAGGGTGCCCCCCAACAGCACCCCACATGCATTCAACCATAGTCATGTGTTGAGCGGATTCTGCAGGAGCAGGCGGTATCCTTGGCCAAGATGGGCACACTTTTCCTAAAAAGAGCCAGGTAGTCCATGTTTGAAGCTTTTCCAGCCAGAATCTCTGCCCCACATTCTTCTTCATTTTTGTTTGCTTGCTCGTTTGTTTGCTAGGATTTGTGTCCAACCCTCTAGAAACTTCAGCGTCACTCTTAGCTCAGGGCTATACAGAAGCAGGCCGCAGCCTCGGTTGGGCTCCTGTGAGTATCCAGGAGTATCCATCAGGGTATCCAGGTGATACTCTGGAAATGCAAGCATGTCCCCACCTTCAAAGAGCAGTGGGGACTGTGTTGAGTCATCTGCAAGAGGAAGTCAGGGCTGTGAAGAGAAAAAACAGGTTAAACTCAGGAGGGCTTCCTGGAGGATGTGAATGCTTATGGAGTGAGTGGTGTTGTGAGCATGACCACAGCAGGTACATGAGTGAAAGAGTTCAGGCAGAAAAAGCTGTGTGTGCGAAGTGGGTAAAGCAGGAGAGAAATGGTCAGAGCAGGGCCAGGACGGCTGCATAGCTGGACCCTATACGCTGAGGCATGTGTGTGTGGCCCAAGGAAAGATAGAGAACTATAGGGGGTGTCAGCAAACTGGGTTTAAAAGGAAGAAGAAGCTACTGAAAGCTGTCCAGCCAGGTGCCAGGAGTCCTGAGCCTGGGACTGCACACGTGGGTGGCTGGAGGGAGGCAGGGGAAGGATACAGGAGACAGAGGGTGAGCCTTGCACTTTCTACTGACCTTGAAGTTTGCCAGCCCTCTTAGGCAAATTACAGACCGGTCAGGATGTCTGGGAATTGGTCCCATCCCAAGCCCTCTCCTTGAAAGAGGACTGTTTGGGGAGGGGGGACCTTCCAGAGAGGAATCAGGAACCGTCTCTTCCCTATCAACTTACAGATGGAAAGCAAATTTCTGTTAATACAAAGGGAGTGTCCAGGGCCTCCTCTGGGGTCCAGGTGCTCTTAGCAGGAACACTACACAGTGAGACACTCTCTCCACCAATGCTCCCTTGTCCTGTACTTAAGAGTCCACCAACCTGCAAACCTGGGTCTTGAGAATGAGAAGATGAATAGGCCAACTTTGTCTCCAGGGGGTTGACAATCCCGTTTGGGAGACCGGTAAGCGATGCAGTCAACACACAAGAAAAAATAAAATTGGGTTAAGAGCTGGGATGAGGCAGAAAGCCCTTGGGAAAAAGAGAAAGATGGGTTGATGGGAAAGCAACTTCCCAAAGGCCTTGGCACTTGAAGCCAGAAGAGTTTTATTGCTTATTCTAGTGGAACTTGAGTTCTAGGCAGTTTCTGTTTTCTGGCGCCCCCAGGGTATTTCCAGAGGTGAATGAGGGGCCCTCTGTTTTGGGAATCCAAACCTGGCCGCGGCGTGCGTCACAAGTTGGGAAGAAAATTGGTTGCTGGGGCAGAGAAGCCACCAAACTTGGGTTGGTATCTTAGTCGCCTTGATTCATTCAGGCATCAGGCCACCGGCTTGCACCTGAAATGCAAGGCGGCAGAGTGGCCGAGTCTTCCCTTTCTTGCTCTGCACTACACCACACAGCCTTTGTCCGGGGTGCTGCCTTCACTAGCCAGGCCCAGGTTGGAGATACGGGAGCAGTTCAGTGATAATGACTCACATTCATTACTGAGAGATAGTAATGATTCAAGGGAAAATAATGACAACTTTCGCTTTCCCTCGAACGAGGAACTTTGTGCCAAACTCGTGTTTGATGGTGCTTGGAAGAAAGCAGGAGGTCATCAAAAATCTTCTCCCGGTTTTGTGTAAGACTCTTAAAGGATCAGTTACATTTATAATGAATAAAAATGTGCAGCTTCTGGATCTTACATGAAATGTGCAAGAATGGACATGATTCAGCTGACCCCTCCTCTGATTATGCTGTTCGGAAATGTATCCTCTCCAAAATTATAGGGTTGTCAGTAGGATGCTGAATGAACGGGATACAGGAGAAGGACAAAGTCAATTGTTTCACAGTCTGTACTCATTAGAGGGCCATTGGCACCCTTTCTGGGAGAACAAAGACCCTGGAGAGAGGCAAATTTTATGGATGACTATATGACTGGCTAAACTGGGACCTTCTTGTCACTTCACCCAACAGTCCCTATAGGTGGTGGGCCCAGGCTCTTATAGGAAACACTGTTTTCAGTCCCATTGTTAGAATGAAATAGTCCTATCTGTAAACTCCAGTGAGGCTGAAACAGTGCAGGCTTGACCCATAGAGCCTTCAGCTGGGAAAGGAAAAGAAATAAAACCTTCTGACCCCAGCTTTCTGGGCCTTGCCTGGTGGAGGGAAATCGGGCTGGACGGAAGAGAAAAGGAACCTTCTACCTGAGCATGACTCCAGTCATACCCTGTCACCAGCACACGGCATCCCCATCAGACGGCTCCTCTGGGTACATGTCATCACTGTTTAGACAGGCAAGGAGATGCGGAAGGCTGATTTTCAGCCAGTGCAGCAGAAGAACGCTATCCTAAGTATTTCATATAAATTCAGCTTAAAAGAGGTTTTTGTAGTTATGGACTCTTTATTTCCACTGTTTATCAAACTATCTCTAAGTAAGAGCTAAGGCTATTCTTCAGAGAGGTGACATTGGGAGAGATAGTTTCTGAAAGTATTTTCATTTTTACTACTTTTTATCCCTTCCAATTTCAAGAAAACAATAAAGCTTGATCATATAGGTAATCCGATCAGGTCTTTCACTTTAAACCTGTACAAGTTTGAAGTTCAACATTATGATGATTTTGAGTCAAATATCTGGAACCAGTAGGATGCATTTAGGAAAGGGATTTTGCCTAGGAAATATCACTTCAGAAGTTGTGTTGCCTGTCAGCTCCGAATTACTTCTGCTAGTATTCAGTGCTTTAAGGGGGATTCAATCTGGGTCATGGTGATGCCACCCAAGACCCAAGTGGGGAGATGTAGCAAAAAAACAAACAAAAAACAGACAAAAAGCCACAATGGAACAGTATTTACCCAGCATCTGACTGTTGGCTCATTATTCATACAAAACCATGGACAGAATAAACACACCTGTGAAAATTGCCTAGACCCAGTTGAAATTGAAGTAAAATTTTTAAAAAATGAGTGACATTGGAATGAAAATGTTAATTCTCCAGAAAGGTTGTCATGTTGCCAGTAACAGGCTTCTTTGGTGAGGAAAGAATTCTAGCTCTGGGCCTGGAATGAAAAGATCCAAGCCTTTTGGCAGGGACAGAGAAAATACAGATGAGTCAGAAACATCTCAGCTTAAGAATAAAAAGTGGGGAGGGGATGGCAGGTAAGGTAAGTACAAAACAAGCCCTTCTAGCATCTTCTGGATGCCAGGGACAAAGCTGCATGCTGGGTGGCAGAGAAACACAAGTTCTAGGATTTTTTTTTTTTTTTTCAAGAAGGAGAACACCAACTGGGAAAGCAGATTTGTAAACAATTAAGTCGCAGTATGGTGGGGGGGGGAGGGGGGGGGGGGGGGCGCACAAAGGGAGTCACTAGGAAGTGAGTGTGTCCCACTGATGGCGGAAGGGGGCCCGGAGAAGGTGACCTATGATGTGAACATATTGCTGCAGGTGACTTTGGGGGATATTCATTACCTTTTGTGCATGTCACATATCACAGAGATGCTCTTCACCTTGACTCACGTGCCTCAGGCTTCCAGTTGTCTTCCCAGAGACCACAGTGTAGACATTAGAGAGCTTTCCATTAGATAAATACTTTCATGGTGTGTTTTGTTTTGTTTTTTGGAAGCCACAGAAAGTGTCTGTGGGAAAATGCAGAAAAACAGAACCACTGATTGAAATCTGAACTGAGTGACTGCTTCACCAGGGGATCTAGAATAAGTAGGATTCTTGTCATCTCAGCTAAAAAGGCCAGGCACAGCATATTTCCAGAGACTGCAAACAGAGCTTGGACCCCACAGTGGTCTCCATGGGGTCATAGCAAAGACATGAGAGCCAAGTTTCACACAGAATAAAATTCTAGGGGCATCTGGGTGGCTCAGTGGGTTAAGCTTCTGCCTTCGGCTCAGGTCATGATCTCAGGGTCCTGGGATCGAGCCCCGAATCCGGCTCTCTGCTCAGCAGGGAGCTTGCTTCCTCCTCTGTCTCTCTCTGCCTGCCTCTCTGCCTACTTGTGATCTCTGTTTGTCAAATAAATAAAATCTTAAAAAAAAAAAAAAAGAATAAAGTTCTAGCTCCATTAAACCCCTTCCCTGAGAAGTTCTTCAGAGTGGTTAACCTGCTTCCTTCTCCCATTGGTCTAGTATCAGTGCCATCTTAAACTTGATTTCTGTTTGTTTTTTTTTTATTCAAAATTATGACTAAAGCCATGTCCTATTTCAGTCCTCTGCTACCCTCCTCTGTTCACCTAACGGAACCTCAGTGATAGAGGTCATACCTTCATCCCCACACTCCCTACATGTTTGTTGTTTCCATACTCCCAGGTCTTTGCTCACCTAGTTTCTGCTACCAGAAGTGCTTTCGACTCAGCTCACATGGAGACTCTCTATTCAACCTTCCAGCACCCATGAGTAAGATCTCCTCATAATGAAACTTTCTTAGGCCACGCATAGCCACGGAGTTGGATATAACTCATCTCCCAAGTCAGGGCCCTCCTTGATTTTCTTCCTCCCTTTCCCAACTTGCCTACAAGCTGCCTTCATAGCATCCCAAGTATATGCTGAGCACCCAGTCATTGTCTGCTGAGAGAAGAAATACACAGACCTGCTCACAATTTTGATAAATTTTATTCAAGCTCCTCCAGTACAATAACATCAATTCAGTCAAAAAGTAATTAATCTGCCTGCCCCCCCAACTACTTAAAAAATAACGTGACTCCAGCTTAATTAACCAGAAGCTGCTGTCTATTGTTTTATGAGGC
>RCUC01156987.1:0-24867 GCA_003697995.1 Taxidea taxus jeffersonii | reverse complement strand
AGGGCTCTGAATATCAAGCTTTGAATATCATGCTTGTCTGCCACGCTGAAAGGGGTCTTGACTCCTGAGAGAACTCAGTTCTGATTTTCCAGCAAGTCTTAAATTCACATGTTAAGTCCCAAAGCCACACCATGTTTCAGACAACATACCAAATGGCACGTCCAATTTGGGAATTAAAAACAAGTCCACCGTTATTATGACTTTGTTACACTTGAAGCAATGTGCCAAAGGTGGAACAGAATCTCTTTGCTGGCAAAGAAGACGGTTTCCATTACTTCTTATTTATATTCCCCACCCTTACTTTGGAAGATGAAAGGGTGTTGAGGATAAAACAAAGAAGAGGTAGAATAGGAAACTAACAAAGAAGTACATGCTTGCTAAAAAAAAAAAAGTTTTGAAAAAACAAAATAAAAATAAAAGTTTTGGAAATGGAGAAAAATACAAAAAAATTGCTAAAAGTTCACCTTCCAAAGACAACTACAATTTTCATGTCAGTTCTTTCCCACCAGTCCTTTTATGATGTTCTTCACATTTTCAAAAGATTTTGTAAAATTACTTTTATCTTTGTGTTTGTCTCAAAACTAACATGTGAATTATGAAGAATTTATAGAAACGAAACAATAGAATGAAAACCACAGAAGCATATGTTTGACCTCTGAGGATGTATCAATTTTTCTATCATATATATTGAGTGCTTACAGGCTACACACCATTATTCTAAGCATTGATCATGTACTATTTTTTAAGTGTACAGTTTTCGCAATAAGGTACATCTGGTTATTTCCATTTGGGACAAAAGAAATTGAGGTTAAAAAGAACAGACTTGGGAATGAACAAGGTTGATGAGATTTTGAAGCCTTTGTCCTTACCTGGCGATATCTGACCATGTTACACTGTTGCACCCTTCAATTCTTTTTTTTTTTTATTTCTTTATTAAAATTTAATGTATTATTAGCCCCAGGGGTAAAGGTCTGTGAATCTCCAGGTTTACACACTTCACAGCACTCACCATAGCACATACCTTCCCCAATGTCCACAACCCAACCACCCTTCCCCTACCCCCCTCCTCCCACAACCCTCAGCTTGTTTTGTGAGATTAAGAGTCTCTTATGGTTTGTCTCCCTCCCGATCCCATCTTGTTTCATTTATTCCTTTCCTACCCCCCAAGCCTCCCACGTTGTCTCTCAACCTCCTCATATCAGGGACATCATATGATAATTGCCTTTCTCTGATTGACTTATTTTGCTCAGCATAATACCCTCTAGTTCTATCATGTCATCGCAAATGGCAAGATTTCATTTCTTTTGATGGCTGCATAGTATTCCATGATATACACACACATATATATACACAACACCTTCTTTATCCATACATCTGTTGATGGACATCTAGGTTCTTTCCAGAGTTTGGCTACTGTGGACATTGTTGCTATAAACATTCGGGTGCACATGCCCCCTTGGATCACTACATTTGTATCTTTAGGGTAAATACCCTGGAGTGCGAATGCTAGGTCATTAGGTAACTATTTTCAACTTTTTGAGGACCCTCCATGCTGTTTTCCAGAGTGGTTGTACCAACTTGCATTCCCACCAACAGTGTAGGAGGGTTCCCCTTTCTCCACAACCTTGCCAGCATCTGTCATTTCCTGACTTGTTAATTTTAGCCATTCTGACTGGTGTGAGGTGGTATCTCATTGTGGTTTTGATTTGTACTTCCCTGATGCCGAGTGATGTGGAGCCCTTTTTGTTGCCATTTTGTCTTATTTGCAGAAATGTCTGTTCATGTCCTCTGCTCATTTCTTGATTGGATTATTTGTTCTTTGGGTGTTGAGTTTGATAAGTTCTTTATAGATTTTGAATACTAACCCTTTATCTGATATATCATTTGCAAATATCTTCTCCCATACTGTCTGTTTTCTTTTGGTTTTGTTAACTATTTCCTTTGCTGGGCAAAAGCTTTTGATCTTGATGAAGTCCCAATAGTTCATTTTTGCCCTTGCTTCCCTTGCCTTTGGTGTTGTTCCTAGGAAGAAGTTGCTGCGGCTGAGGTCGAAGAGGTTGCTGCCTGTGTTCTCCTCAAGGATTTTGATGGATTCCTTTCTCACATTGAGGTCCTTCATCCATTTTGAGTCTATTTTCGTGTGTGGTGTAAGGAAATGGTCCAGTTTCATTTTTCTGCATGTTGCTGTCCAATTTTCCCAACACCATTTGTTGAAGAGACTGTCTTTTTTCCATTGGACATTCTTTCCTGCTTTGTCGAAGATTAGTTGACTATAGAGTTGAGGGTCTATTTCTCGGTGCTCTATTCTGTTCCATTGATCTATGTGTCTGTTTTGTGCCAGTACCATACTGTCTTGATGATGACAGCTTTGTAATAGAGGTTAAAGTCTAGAATTGTGAAATCACCAACTTTGGCTTTCTTTTTCAACATTCCTCTGGCTATTTGAGGTCTTTTCTGGTTCCGTATAAATTTTAGGATTATTTGTTCCATTTATTTGAAAAAAAATGGATGGGACTTTGATAGGGATTGCATTAAACATGTAGATTGCTTAGGTAGCATAGATATTTTCACAATATTTATTCTTCCCATCCATGAGCATGGAACATTTTTCCATTTCTTTGTGTCTTCCTCAATTTCTTTCATGAGTGCTTTATAGTTTCCTGAGTATAGATTCTTTGCCTCTTTGGTTAGGTTTATTCCTAGGTATCTTATGGTTTTAGATGCAATTATAAATGGGATTGACTCCTTAATTTCTCTTTTTTCTGTCTTGTTGTTGCACCCTTCAATTCTTTTTTCTTAAAGATTTTTATTTATTTATGTGACAGATAGAGATCACAAGTAGACAGAGAAATAGGCAGAGAGAGGAGGAAGCAGGCTCCCTGCTGAGCAGAGAGCCCGATGAGGGGCTCGATCCCAGGACCCTGGGATCATGACCTGAGCCGAAGGCAGAGGCTTTAACCCACTGAGCCACCTGGGCGCCCCGCAGCCTTCAATTCTTTAAAAAAAAAAAAAAGTCACCTAAATATATATTATTTATTGACATGGAATTACTTCCTTTACCATTTGTAAATTCTCTGTTTTAATATAAAAATACACGGTGAACATTTTGTGTCATTAGATATTGTCTTACAAATGCATTTTAGGGACTCCTGGGTGGTTCAGTCAGTTAAGCACCTGCCTTCAGCTCAGGTCATGATTTAAATCATGACCTGCAATGGCCTGCATCAGTCTCCCACCTCAGTGGGGAGCCTACTTCTCCCTCTGCCTGTTGCTCCCCTTGCTTGTTCTCTCCCTCCCTCCCTCTCTCTCTGTCAAATAAACAAATAAAAATATTTTTTAAAAAATCACTTTAATGACTACAGAGTTTCTATTTATTGATACACCATCATTTATTCAGTGATTCCCTATTGTTGGATATTTTGGTCAGTTCTAATTGTTTGTTCTAAGAAACAACACTAGAAAGGGATCTTTGTAATTAAAGCATAATAATGTCACATCTGTAATTTGTAGAGCTATAATTCATAGATGTGAAATGTCAGCATGAGAAAACATATGAAGTTTATAGAATTTTGGCAAAATATTCTCAGTCACTTTCAAAAGAGATTGTACCAACTTAAACTGGAATTCAGTGATATGTGGGCATGTCTGCCCCTCCACCAAAATAGAATATTACCATTAATGTTTTCTAGTGTACTTCTTGCATTTATTTTGTATGGGGTTGTGTATTTTTATTTATGTCCTCTGTGTCCTCTGCCAATACTTCCATTGTGGCTTCTGTGGTTTTAAGAGCTCATTTAATCATCCTCCAACAATGAAGAATCAAAATGAAGATGGAAGTTATGAGAGATAAGTATCTCAAGATCCCAGAGCTATATGTGGCAGAATTGGGACTCTAACTCAGACTCTAACTCATTCATTCATTCATTTCATTCAACATATACTGATGCTTTCACAACATTATCAGTTCAGTTTTTGCAACATCAATAACTCATTTTTCACAACATTATCAGTTCAGTTTTTGCAACATCAATAACTCATCTTTTCTCCCACCTATTTGAATTTCCAGAAAAATTTTGTAATAAATCCTTACATATAGATGTGTCTGCTTCTAGATGTTTTAATCTGACCCATTAAGCTGCCTGTCTGAATATTTCTATGCCAGTTAGCAGAAGACAGTGAATATTTGCCAATATTGTTTTTGGGGGGCATCATCCTCTCCCACCACATGCGGTCAGTCATGTACTCTGTCCCCAACTAGCACATCAGAGGCAGGGTCCTACTTGAGCCACTCACAGCTTCCTACAACTCTGATCTCAGGGAAAAGCTAAGACTTGGCATGTGATCCAAGCTGGGTCCCCAGCTTTTTCAACTGGAGCAAATTAAGAAGATTGGTCCAGGGTTTCTATACTATGGATGCTGAGAGGAAGTGGTATTGGGGCTGCTGTACTTGCCTGCTGAGCCACATTGAGGAAGCCCACTAGCAGAGGGAGGGAAGGAAACCCACACAGAGAGCAGGGCTGAGGCAGGAGAAGAAGCGAGAAACATCAACAATGATAGTCTGACTCTTTCTGCATTCAGCCATCCTGGTTTTCCTCGTTATGGTAATCAGTTCAACTCCCTGGTTTAGATTAACCTGGTTTGAATTTCTGGATTTACAATCCAAAAATTATAAAGTTTTGGATTAACCTGATTTGAATTTCTGCCTTAACAAGTTATCTCCAAATGCTTCATAAATGATGAAGGGCCCATAAAAATTTGAGACATTGATGACATCTGGGGAAAAGCATCATCACTTTTAAAGTTTTGAGTCTTCTCAAAACTCTCAGTCTAAAATGTCTTTACCTATAAAGCAGAGGTCATAACCCTCACTCTACCTATTTTATAGGATTGTTTATAGATAAATGAAGAACTATCTATGAAGTCTTAAAAACACCATAGAGATGTATTCTTTTTTTTTTTAAGATTTTATTTATTTTTTTGACAGAGAGAGAGAGAGATCACAAGCAGGCAGAGAGGCAGGCAGCGCGGTGGGGAGGTGGGGTGGGAGGGGAGGAGGCTCCCTGCTGAGCAGAGAGCCCGATGTGGGGCTCAATCCCAGGACCCTGGGATCATGACCTGGGCCGAAGGCAGAGGTTTAACCCACTGAGCCACCCAGGTACCCCAAAATGTATTCTTTTAAGGAATGACATCTTTAGTTTTAACTTTGTAGTTCTTCTTTGAGAGAAATTACTTCCAAATCTTTTGTCTGTGCTACAATCTTCTAATAGATTCATCAAGGTTCACACATGTATTTTATAATTAAATTTCTATCAGGTCAACCCTACTCAGAAGTATTAGAAAAAAGACCAACTTGTATTATCTCTTTCTATTCATGTAAAATTAAAAAGAAGAAAACTCATTGCTTGAGTATTTTTTTTCTTTGTAAAATGCCCAGTCCAAGAATTACCAAAATGTAGAAATGCCTCAGCTAAATGGTAATTTCAACTGTCAGATCAAACCAGATGATAGCAAAGTGTCAGTGTACACTAAGGTGTCTGCGTGTTCAGTGTATTAAAGACGGCCTTCCTTTCTAAATTAGCTCTTTACAGGGGCTCATGCCCCACAGTTCTTAAAGAACAGCACAGATAATTGGAAATGGTTGTTACATTTTTAATTCTGTACATCTTGGAATAATTAATGTGTTTGTGAAGAAATTCTCTGAGCTGACTGAAACATAGGCGGGAAAATGATGAGATGTTTCGGTCTATCATTTCATTTTAATGCCACCAATTATGCTGGTTCCGCTTTATTCTCATGAAAAAGATTTTGCTTGGGTCATAGCATCTTGCTGAAGAATACCATATTTTAATCTAACAGGAATGCCCATCTTTAAATCTCTCAAATTAATTTGATCCTCCCTGAGGAAAGATGATGGAAATGGCTGGGATCCACAGTCTGAAGTTCAAGACCTAGAAAACAATGACTCCCACCCCCACCCCCAACATTGCTGCTGGATCCGTATGATTAATTACTTGCTTGTTTGTTTTCAAACTGAAATGATATATTCTTATATATAATCCCTTTTAAGCCCTGTATTCCAAGGGATAAAATAAGGTTTCTATTGTCATTTTTCATGGGGGAACAAAACGAAATTAGTTCCTCCTTCTTTTCATGCCCTCCGTGGTTGGTCATTAAGGAGGTGTAATTAGTCAATATCTGTGACTAATCTTTTTTTCTTTTTTTTTTCTGGAACAACTATTATGTGTCTAGCACCATGTTCTCACTTATTTTATCTCAATCTTGACAGCAGCTTTATTAGATGAGTATTTTTATAGTTCTTTGAAGTTAAGAAAGTTGAGGTTTAGAGATTTATCCAAACAGCCAGCCCTGAGATTACATCATTTGTGCAAAGTCACACAACTAAAAAGAGTCAGAATTTCTGCTCAGGTCTTTCAAATCTGTGCTGTTTGCCCTTTGACTCTCTTCTCTCTGATACCTAAAATTTAGAATAATTGAAAGTATCACAGATGACATACATAATAGCATGGATGAATCTTAAAGATGTTACAGTAAACAAAAGAATCCAGACACAAAAAAGGATATACGAATCATGCGTATGAAATCCAAATTCAGGTTTACTCACTTTTACTTCCTCTATGTATCTCTTTGTATCTTCTGGATGGATTTTCTTTTGCCGGAAAGCTTCCTCCAAGAGTGGTTTCAAAGAGAGTCTCTGTGTTACTCTTTCTGAGGCAATAATATGCCTGAGAATATCTTTATTTCACTTAAACAAAAACTCAGCTAAAGGAAAACATTCTACATGTTCTAAACATTATAAGTTACTGCCTCCTTCAACATGGTGAAAATACTCACCTAGTCTTATCCAAAGTTGCTGAAAAATCTGGTGTCAGCTTGACTTGTTTCTCTATGTCAGGAATCTTTGTCTTTGACTGTCTTAAACTTGACTTAAACAAAGTGTGAGCTTTTCTTATCTCTTCGGTTGACATTTTCTAAACTCCTTCAATCTGTAGTCGTCTTCCTTTAATTATAGGAAATTCTCAGTCATTATTTCTTCAAATATTTTCTTCCCTCCATTGATGGCATTCTCTTCTTCCAAAGCTTCCCCTCTCCTCCTTTCCTCTTAACATTTCCTTTTATACTTTGCTCTTTTTTGTCATACTTGTTGTCTTCTGGGAGAATCCCTCGACGTGTTTTTTTTTTTTTTCCAGTTAGTAGCTCATTCTTTGGCTATATCCATTCTGATATTCAATCCATTTGTGGAGTTCCTTACTGTAACGATAACTCGCAGTTGCCTCTCCCTTGTAACCCTTTGTTCCTGCTTCAAATGACCGATATCCTCCTGAGAAATACTTCTTTTTTTTTTCACTTTTTAAAAAATTGAACTAGAGTGGACGTACATTGCTATGTTAGTTTCTTGTGGACAACATAGTTACTCAAGAGTTCTATACATTACTCACCACCATAAGTGCAGTAACCAACTGTCACCACATGACAGTATTTCAATATTAGTGACTATGTTCTCTGTGCTGTACTTTCCATCCCTGTAACTTATGTCTTTTATAACTGCAAGTTTGTACCTCTTGGTCCCCTTCACCTATTTCACCCATCCCTCCACTCCTCCCCTTTGGCCACCATGTTTGTTCTCTGTATTTGTGTTGGTTCACAGTCCCCTTGGGAGCTTCCCTGATGTCCTCTGAAACTGGGAGAGACTGAAGGAAGATGTGGGCTACTCGAGGTTAGTAGGTGGTAGTTTTAATAAGCAAAGGAAACTGATACAGGAGGCTTAGTCTTGAGCAGCAGCAAGACAAATGGAACCCCAAAACTGCCCACCAAATCCTAAAAGTAAAGAGGCCTTAACCAGGTTTAGTCATGTAACTCATGGACATGTTCTCCACACCACATCACTACCTCAAGCCCGTGTCCTAGAAGCAGCTTCTGGGAGCAGGAAGGCAGGGGTGGTGGTGAGAAGCCTCGGGGTGGGGGGGTGCATCTCACAGGTCAACTGGCTGTCATTCTTTTCAGTTGACCTTCCCCAACAATTTATGAGTCTGTTTCTGTTTTGGTTTGTTTGTTTGTTTCTTCTTCATTCACTTTGTTTCTTTCGTGTCCACATAGATGTGAAATCAATAAATTGTGCCTTGCCTTATGTTGATTCTCCAGCTAAATTCGGGGCACTTATTATATTTTGCTGCGAGCTCATGTTACCAGAACATCATCACCTCCCTCTGGTGATGTCCCACCAGAACTTGTTGTGGTCTCTTCTGCCATGCGTCCTGGGCTCTGGCTCCACTTACAAGTTACCCATCTCTGGTTACAGCACTAGGCTGTCCCCCAGGTTTTCCTCCTGCATGTGGTGACTTGAGCTGACCGGCTTGGCTGATCCGGGGTGAGAAGAGAGCACAGTTAAGAGATCTCCTCCTGCCTCTGGCTTGCTGTGGCTTCCGGTCCTCCCTATGTCTGGCGTGCAGTTCCCATGCATACCAACCCACTTGAGGCGTCCCAGGGGGTTCTGACAGTCTTTAAGTTAATTAGTCAAGTCCATCAATTTCATTTTCACTCTGGAGCATTTCCAGATTGGGTTCTGGGAGTGAGCCATGAACTGTATTTGCTCGCAATTTTGCAAATCTCACTTTGTGTGCTGCATTAGAATGTGATAAATTTTATGGCTCAATCACAACCATCAGCCCATTCCATTTTGGTTTGTTTTTTTTTTTTCTTTTCTTTTCTGAGAGGCTTCTGCTGTCCTGAGGTTGAGGTGTCACTCCCACATGTGTTTTGTACCTTTATTTAGTATGAAAACTTTAACAAGCATTAATTAGTATCATTTTGTGTTTTTAAAATTTATATAGTGTCAGGACTGCCTTTGGCTCAGGTCATGATCCCAGCGTCCTGGAATCGAGTCCCACATCGGGCTTCTTGCTCAGCAATGAGCCTGCTTCTCCCTCTGCTTCTGCCTGCCACTCTGTCTGCCTGTGCTCGCTCCTGTGCTCTCTCTCTGTCTGACAAAATAAATAAATAAAATCTTTAAAAAAAAATTTACATAGTGTCCTACAGTACTTATAAAATAAATTTAACATTTTTTATATATTGAGTGTTATTAAATTTAGCTCTTTTCCAAAAATAAAAACAAACTTAAGCATTTAAATTTTTTTTTTTTACATTTTAGTTATTTATTTGAGAGAGAGAAACAGAGAAACAGAGAGAGCACAAGTGGGGAGTTTCAGGGAAAGAGGGAGAAGCAGACTTTCTGCTGAGCAGGGAGCCCATCACAGGGCTGGATCCCAGCACCCTGGGATAAGAGCTGAGTCTAAGGCAGGGGCTTAACTGACTGAGCCACCCAGGTGCCCCAAGGCATTCTTAAACCAAAGAAAAAGCTCAATAAAAGAAAAAACATGAAATTAAAGCAAAGGAAAAAGGAAGTGGCAGGCACACTAGGGTAAGGATGAGAATACTTGCTATGTTTGAGAATTAAGCAGTGCTCTGACTATAAGATCATGAAATCCTTTTATTTTTGGCTCTCTCTCCCCTCCAGCCATCCAAGATATAGAAAGGAAAGAAGGCAAAGGGGAGGAGGGGGGACTCGGCACCCCATTGTTAAGAAGAATCAGGCCAAGAAGGTGATCAGTCTTTTGTTTGAGAAAATGCCCAAGAAATTTGGCACTGAGCAGGACATCCAGCTTGAAAAGGACCTCACCCTCTTTGTCAAATGGTCTTGCCACATTCGATGGCAACAGCAAAGGGCTATTCTCCATAAACGTCTTTTGTGATAAACCAGTTCATTGAGCTACTCAATTACTGCAGACCAGAGACAAACTGAGAGAAGAAGCAGAGACTGTTTGTTGGCCCTGGGGCTGAAAAGAAGGCTGCGGGCTAAGGGGGCTGTCCCAGCTAAGAGGCTTCCTGTCCCTTGAGTGGGGGTTAATGCTGTTACCACCTAATGGAAGACAGGAAGGCTCATAGTGGTTACACACAATGCAGGTATCACTGAGCAGGTTGTCCTCCCCCCCATCCCTGGGTCACAGGATTGATGAAGTTTTAGAATATAGATGAGGTTCTGTGGGTGTGGAGTCTGGAGCCAATGACCAAGAAAGAATTCTTGAGACTTTTTGGTGCAAAATGGTGGTTTATTAAAGCACGGGGACAGGACCCATGGGCAGAAAGAGCTGCTGCCCGTGATCCCGAGGAGTGGCTGATTATATATTCAGGAGCTGGGGAGGTGAGGACCAAGGGGATGTTCAGAGGGCTGTCCTGTGGTAAAAGACTCTCAGGATACCGGAGGCCTGGTTGTTGTTGGGCCAAGGCTGTTTTTCCCTCTAATGAGGCACTAATATGAAGACAGTTGGGAGTTTCCTGGTGGAATGTCACATTCCTACTATCACACGTCCTTGTCAATGAGCTTTAGGTTTAGAAGAAATTTAACTTGATTTACATTTCCTTCCACCTCAGTCTCCCTCAATTTTATGGAGGGGAGGGCAATGTTAGGGTTTCAGGAACTGAGTTATGGGCTTCTGGAAGTTAGGCTATTGTAAATCACTAGAACATTTGTAAACTGAGGGAGACTCCTGTCCTGCAGGACTGTGATCACTGTTAGTTAACCATTTGTTCTCCCTGTAGGGCTGCCAGGAGTTCCTGAGGAATGTCATACATGTCACAAGGTGGGGGGATGTAAGGACCAGCTTCTGCTTTGTCCTTAGCTAGTCTTTTGCCCCCTCCTCAGGATGGGGGTTCCCTACTGCATTTTCAAGGGGAAGGCCAGGCTGGGGGCTTTGGTCCCCAGCAAGACCTGCTCCACGGTCATCTTCACACAGGTTAACTCGGAAGACAAGGGAGCTCAGCGAAGCAGGTGGGAGCTGTCAGAGCCAGTGACAATGACAGTTAGGATTAGACCTGCCATCACCAGGGAGGCAGTGTCCTGGGGCCAAATTTGGGGGCCCACACTGCCAAGCCAGAATAAGCAAAGGCTAAACACCTGGCTGCCAAACTGGCCACGTGCACACTGTTGAGTTTTCTGTAAGTGAGAATAATAAAAGTTCTCTTTCCAAAACAATTTTTTTTATATTTTTGCAAAAAGATCAGAATCTTTCAGGGAATCACATTTTGATTCACAAAAGGTCACTTCGCATGTTCTTGACTTAAAGGCAAAGTAAATCAATTGATGTTCCATTGATTTTAGCAGCCATAGGGCGTACCCATGCTGTGTGGCCCCAAGACTTTGAAGGCTTGAACTAGGAGCCAGAAGCAAAACCAAACAAAAAACATCCAGAAGCTGATCTAATGTGCTTGGTTTTGAGAATTAGCTTAAGCCCCCCTGTGTCTTTATAGTAATACATTTACAGAATAACTTGATTGTCCACACACCATGAAATGACTTTAAAATTTGTAGCCATGATTTTAAGTAGGAAGAGGAATTACTTTCTTGTTTATTGGGCAAAGCAACTGGCAACGAGGCTGACTAGAATGTTTAAGTGACTAATGGAACAATTGTTAATATTTCGGGTTTCCTTTGGATGCTTGCATCTGTTCCTGTTGGCTCTCAAGAAGGAAAATGTCTGGTTTGGAGCACGTCATAAATAATATTATTCTGCAAGAAAACACTGCTTTCTAAATCTATAGCGAGGCTTTTTTAAAATCACTTAGAGAATTATGTTTCTATTCAAGAAAGGTACTTTCTCAAGGCCCTTTATCCTGCTAGATAGCAAAACGAATCCAAAGAAAATTCAACTTCAGATACAGTTAAGGGCATTTTAAATTATTAAATTCATTTTTGAATTTTTTTTTTAAAGATTTTATGTATTTGACAAAGATCACAAGTAGGCAGAGAGAGGGGGAAGTAGGCTCCCTGCCGGGCAGAGAGCCCGATGCGGGGATCGATCCCAGGACCCTGAGATCACGACCTGCACCAAAGGCAGAGGCTTCACCCACTGAGCCACCCAGGCGCCCCCCCATTTTTGAATTTTTGAGAAGAGCTTGACTGTGAGCTCATGCTAGGGGTAAAATTAGGGTGCGCAGCTTTGTTTGTGAATCACATTCTTCCCTACACCAACAGATTCTCAGCCACTTAATTCACTTCACATACATGTACTGGCCACCTACTTTGTGCTAGGCATTGTGCTAGGTGTGATCATGTTCGAAACCTAGTCAGGCCCCTAAGTCCTCAAGGCCCCAACCTTGGGCTCTGTCCTGACAGATAAGAATCCTACTGGGTCAATGTAAAACTCTGATCAATTTCCTCATCTCCATGCCCTTGATACTTTACCACCCTGACCTGCCTTCAGCAAGAACCTTGTTGAGTTGGTCTAGCAATAGTCCCTCTGCTTTGATATTTCCTCTTAACTAAAGCTCCATCCACTGCCCTTCTCCCTGCTACTTGGCTGAAAATGCTCGCCAGCCCTCATGTTCAGAGTTGAGACTGATCTCACCTCTACTACAAAACCCTGCCATACTAGCCCCCCTGGAAAAGGTTTGCCCTACCATCTTTAACAAGTGTCATGAATACAGCTGCTTAAATTTTTTATTTTATTTTTTAAAGAATTTGTTTATTTATTTTAGAGAGAGAACATGCAGAGAGAGAGAGAGAGAGAGCACGAGCAGGGAGAGCGGCAGGCAGAGGGAGAAGCAGACTCTGCATTAAGCAGGAAGCCGAAAGTGTGGCTTAATCCCACGACCCTAGGATCATGACCTGAGCCGAAGGCAGACACTTAACCTACTGAGCCACCCACATGTCCCTACATCTTTTTTTTTAAACAGGAGTTGAGAACACATGGTCAAAGAACAGAGTGACTCCTTCCCTTCGTGGGGTTTATAGACTACATAAACGATAAGATAATGAATCAATAACCATTTGGCTAAGTGCCATAAGATAAAAGTTCTGGGTGCAAAAACACCATGTAGGAGAGGCAGCTAACTAAGTTGAGTGTGAGGAAGGGTGTCCCTGAGGAAGAGCCACACTTGCTAAGACCCGCGGGTATGTAGAAGTTACTGAGGAGAGAAGGGCACACCAGGAAAGCATGCTTCAGGTAGAGGAGATGGCAAACATAGTCTCAGGTGGGAAGTAACTCGGTATGTTTTGAGGGCTAAAAACCGCAGAGTTCCTCGAGCTTAGGAAACAGGGAGGCAAGTAGACCATGTTAAGCTCTAGAAGCAAGTGAGGGCAAAAAAATCATGCTGCCCTATGGCCAGCAAGGACCCTTTTGGATTTTGGATTTTATCCTAAGTTACCCAGAACAGTGACAGGATCAGATTTGCCCTTGAGAAAGCTTTTCTCACTACTCTGTGGAGAATGGATCAGGCAGGACAGCTGGAGACTACAGGAGTCACTTGACTAGAAAGGCAAGTACCAGAGGGCCAAGGCGCACAGTGGGGGAGGGTGAGATGAGTGGGTAATTTAAAATTTATTTAGGATACAGGTCTTTCAACTCTTTGGTTGGGCTTATTTCTAGGTATCTTATGGTTTGGGTGTAATTGTAAATGGGGTCAATGCCTTACTTTCTTTTTCTGGTGCTTCATTATTGCTGTCTTGAAATGCAATAGATTCTTGGACCTTGATTTTGTTTGCTGGGACTTTGCTGAATTTGTGTATCAGTTCTAGCAGTTTTTGGGTAGAATCTTCCGGGTTTTCTATCTCGGGTATCATGTCATCTAGATATAGTGAAAGATTTACTTCTTTCTTGCCAATTTGGATGTCTTTTATTCTTTTTTGTTGTCTGATTACTGTGGCTAAGATATCCAGTACTATGGAATAACAGTGGTGAGAGTGGGCATCCCTGTCTTACTCCTGCCTGTAGAGGAAAAGCTCTCAGTTTTTCCCCAGTGAGGATGATATGCGCTATGGGGTTTTCATACATGACATTTATGATATTGAGGTATATTTCCTCGAAACCTACTTTGTTGAGGGTTTTTATCATGAATGGATGTTGTACCTTGTCAAATGGTTTTTCTGCACCTATTGAGAGGATCATATGGTTCTTATCCTTTGTTTTATTAATGTGGTGTATCACATTGATTTGCTAATATTGAACCACCCTTGCAACACAGAAATAAATCCCACTTGACCCTGGTGAATGATTGTTTTAATGTATTGTTGGATTCAGTTTGCTAGTATTTTATTGAGAATTTTTACATTCATGTTCATCAGGGATATTGGGCTATAATTCTTTTTTTTTTTTTTTATTGGAGTCTTTATCTGGTTTGGTTATCAGGGTAATGCCGGACTCACAGAATGAATTTGGAAGGTTTCCTCCCTTTGCTATTTTTTTTTGGAGTAGTTTGAGACCATAAAAAATCCTAGAGGAGAACACAGGCAGTAACCTCTTTGACATCAGCTGTAGCAACTCCTTTCTAGATATGTCTCTTGAGGCAAGGGAAACAAAAGCAAAACTAAACTACCGGGACCTTGTCAGGATAAAAAGCTTCTGCACAGTGAAGGAAATAATTAACAAAACCAAAAGGCAACTTATGGAATGGGAGAAAATATTTGCAAATGACATATATGATAGGGTTAGTATCCAAAATATAGAAGGAGTTTATAAAACTCAACACCCAAAAAATGAATAATCCAATTAAAAAATGGACAGAAGACATTTTTCCAAAGAGACATACAAATGGCCAAGAAACTCATGAAAAGATGCTCAACATCACTGCTCATCGGGGAAATGCAAATCAAAACCACAATGAAATACCACCTCCCACCTATCAGAATGGCTCAAATCAACAACACAGGAAACAACAGGTGTTGGCAAGGATGTGCAGAAAGGGAAACCCTTATGTGCTGTTGGTAGGAATGCAAACTGGTGCAGCCACTCTGGAAAGCAGTATGGAGGCTCCTCAAAAAGTTGAAAATATGGTTGCCTGAGTGGCTTAGTGGGTTAAGCCTCTGCCTTCAGCTCAGGTCATGGTCTCAAGGTCCTGAGATTGAGCCCCACATCAGGCTCTCTGCTTAACGGGGAGACTGCTTCCCCCCTTTCTCTGCCTGCCTCTCTGCCTACTTGTGATATCTCTCTGTCGAATAAATAAAATTTTTTAAAAAGTTGAAAATAGAGCTGCTCTAGGATCCAGCAATTGCACTACTGGATATTTACCCAAAGAAAATAAAAATACTAATTCAAAGGGATACATGCGCCCTGATGTTATTAGTAGCATTATCTACAGTAGTCAAATTATGGAGAGAGCTCAAGGGTCCATCATAGGCATGGATAAAGTAGATGTGGTATATATATGTACACACACACACACACACACACACACACACAGGAGTATTACTCAGCCATAAAAAAGAAGGAAATCTTGCCATTTGCAACATGGATGGAGCTAGAGAGGCTTATGCTAAGTGAAATAAATCAGTCAGAAAGACAAATACCATATGATTTCACTCATGTGTGGAATTTAAGGAAGAAAAAAAGCGGAAGGACAAAAAGAGAGAGGTAGGAAAATCAAGAAGCCAACTCTTAACTACAGGGAACAAACTCATGGTTCCCAGAGAGGAGGGGTGTGGGGAGATGGGTGACATAGGTGATGGGGAGTGAGGAGTGCCCTTGCTGTGATGAGTACTGGGTATTGTATGCAAGTGTTGAGTCACTGTATTATTCACCTGAAACTAATGTAACACGGTATGTTAACTATACTGAAATGTAAATAAAAACAAACAAAAATTGTAATCAGAGGGAAAGCAACATAGTTGTGCTCTTCCAGGGTCTATATCAGGTAACTGTCACAGGGAATGTCAGTATTCAACTAGTGAATACTTGGTGGACTAAGACATACAAGCGGTTTTGGAGGAAGGTGGGTAGGGAACCTGCTGGAATTCTACCAGGGCTAGAAATGAAGCCCAGAAGTCATGGTTGGGCCGATATTCTATCCTATTCACTTGTGGCCACAGGACACGGGCAGCAGCAGCAGGGAGTGAACAAGCCCGCAGGTCCTTCTCAGGATGCCAGACATAGGGCTGTGCTGTGCCTGGAGCTGTGACGGCCTCAGTCCCTGGGCTTCCTCCTGGGGACCTGGCAGTGGACCAACGACTGGCACTTTTCTCTTACAGCATGCATTTTGTCAGCTTGGTTTGGTGACGTACAAGTGCCACTGAGTTTCACCTCTTTTGAGTTTGAAAGTGGAAATCTTAAGCCATGCAAACAAAAGTAGGGGCAGCTAGAACTAAAGCAGTTCTGAAAGAAACAAGAATTGGAAGAAACAGAGGGAGATTGCAAACACAACACCTTAGAGCCTCTTTTCCAGAAAGTACCTTTTCAAGTTTAAATCCTTTAGGGGGGAAAAAAAAGCAGTTATTTTTTCAGCAGCTTGGGGTAAAGAAAAAAAACAAAAACTTAACCAAATAAAACATCAGAGTCAGATTCTGATCCTGGATTCCTGATCATGGCCCACTGCTACTTCTCCAACCTTTCAGTCACTGCTTCAGCCTTGCTGGTCTCCTGGCATGTTCCTGCCTCAGGACCTTGGCATTTACAGTCCCTTCTGCCTAGAGCTCTTTCCCCTTCCACAGCCACATGGCACAGTCTCACCTCCCATAGGTCTTTGCTCAAATGTCTCCTATTCAGTGAGGCCTTCTCGCTCTTCAGTGAGAGCACATGCACATGCATATGTCCTCCCTGCCTCACTTCTGCAGCCCCATCCCTCTTTCCTGCTTTTTCTCCAATAACATTATCACCATCTGGCATGATTGCTTTTATTTATTTTGTTGCTTGCCTCCTTCCACCAAGAGGCAATCTCTGAAAAAGGCAGTGGTTTGAGTTTTCTGTGTCTCCAGCTCTTAGAACATGGACTCTGACAGAGTGAACCCTTAATAGATATTTATGGAATAAATGAACCTTTTAAAGCACATGACACTGATGCAGTAGCTTCAGCCCAAAGCTGGGTGGAGCTCTGTTGTGCCTATGATGCCCAAGACTTAGTCTAGGATTAGCAGTAGACACTCTTTGCTGGTTACTGGAAGGAGATACCATGGTGCTCTTGCCACGAAGGCCATTTGAACCTTAAGCCACAAATGATGCAAGAGGAGAGAGAGTATAAGGATCCTCTCTATCTCTTCAGTGTATGCATTACTGAAGAACACCAGTGGTGTGCATCATCTTAAGAAGGGATGGTTGAAAATCATTTCTGTTTAGCACAGGCAAGTATTTGATACATGCATATGCAAATGTGTGCCTGTGTACGTACCCATATTCAGATATGCATATAAAAGTATGCTGAGCAATATATGTCGGACTTACTTTGTAAAGCTAGTTTCCCTGGCATTGCTCTTCAAGTGAGTTTGCTTTTCCCCTACACAACCTGCTGATGATGTATGTTGGATACTTGAATGCAGTTAGATGCCATGGATAATTCATAGTAAATTACATTAGTCATGTCAGATGTGGCCTGTCTCCAAATTCTGGGTAGCCATGGAACCACTTATTCCTGAGCTGGACCTCTGTGAGTTGCACTGAGTGTCCCCCCACCCCGCAGGTAAATGTCTTACTACTTATTAGGCTTATTAGTCATTACATGCCTTATTACTAATTAGGCTCCTCTGTGAACTCAGGTCTGGTCTTTTGCTCTGTTGAATTGAGCAGGAAAGTCTCAGCTCCTGCTACTTTTTAGGGTCAAGGAAGTTCTGGACAAAGGTCCAATCAGCCCTACCTTCTGATCTTTGGTCCGCTCTGATCTAGTTGGTCCTCTGGCTCCTCCTCGCCAAAGACAGTGACAGTTGAGAAGTACTGGAGAAGCCTTGAATGGACCTGTTGAGTTCATGTCTCTAGGCTTCCATCCCCTGAAGCTGGCAACAGGGTCTCTTGGCCATCAAAGAATGAAGGAAAGTCCCAAACAGAAGAGACTCTGAGCTCCATGTGATCACATCTGCCTCAGGAAAAACAAACAAGCAAACAAACAAACAAAGCACATAAAGAGTAAACCCACAAGCTGAAAGAGAAAGTCTTTGCTTTTCCACCCAAAATACTATGCCTTCTGCTGTCTGGGTCCTGTTGTCTATCTTCAAGTTTTATAATTTGGTCTAGTCCTTATGAGAGTCCCTCCTGGCAATGGAATGAGGACTTGTGCTTCCCCTGGAATAGTGACTCTCAACTTATTTTGACCTGGGACCCATTTGAGAATCTGATAAAAATCATAGATTCCTTCCCATACACAAAAAGAAAATACAAATTTTTCACACAATTTTAGAGGTTTCATAGGTCCCTGAAAATCATCCATGTGCATTCTAATACTCATGTTACAGTCAGGGTACCCATGTTAGGGTCCTGATCTTGACATTGGCTAACTGTGATTTGCAAGTTGTTTAATCTTTCTTGATTCGATCTGGGAACTGGTCACATGTACAGGGATGGTCTTTTCCTCTTTAATGTCTGTGGTCATGTAATTATTTTGGAATCAAAGAGATTATTGCTTTAACAGGGAAATAGAAAGGTCTTTTTCTTTTATCATTTTGAAGCAAAGGGGTTAGAATCAGTCGGAGCAGCCCATGCTCTCAGCTAACACTGGATAAGGATGCTGTGGCCAGATGGATATTTTGGGGGGGCATCTAGGAGCAGAGAATCTCTACTGGGCATTAAACCTTCTGCAATTCAGATGTTGTTAGTCATAAAAATGAGACTGGGTTCTCTCAATTTTTTTTTATTGTAGCATCTAGAAGATAGAGCAATCCACATAATTTTAATTATTAATGGGCTCCAGGGGAAAGGGTTGGTCTCTGTGACTGCTCAGCATGCTGGCGTAATGACCAACAGTTCCTCAGCAGTTGGCCGTGTTCCATATTGACTAGGTAATAATCTGCTGCGTGCAGCTGGCTGGGATAGATTAGAATGGTGAGCACAGACACTGCCTCATCAACCAGAAAGATACACGCCACCTTATCAGAGTATCCTTCAAGACCGCCCAGAGCCACATCTGTCATTCTGCAATCCTGTTATGCCCAGAAAAATGCTTTATTTGCCGGCTAGTTCGTGTTTGCAGAGGTGGTGTTTGGCGGAGAGACCTTATCCCACAGCTACAGACCTGCATTTCTTGATCATGCATTTCACTCATTTAAGTGTTTCAGGAATTAGGGATTTGTGTACAATTCGCCCATTTTTTTTTTTTTTTTCCCCAGGAGAGCAATATGAGTGAATTTCCTGATTCCTCCCGCCTAGAGTTTATCTAGCTTGGGTAAGGCACACTCACTCTCTCGAGGGAGAGACCTGTAAAGAGGCATCAGTTCTTGTCTTAAAATGTGAATTCTAACAGTGTTCAGAGACAATCTAAACTGACCAGTTGGGCTAGCCCTCTACCAAAAATGATGATGAAGGCACAAGAAATTGGAAAGCAGGATATCAGTAATAACTTTTGAAGTACAGATCCAACAGACAAGAGAAGATGCTGCTCTTCATTGGTGGTTGGAGAAATGCAAATTAAAATAATACTACGATATCATTTTATGTCCATCAGGCTGGCAACAACAATGTCAAAAAGAGCGATGATATTCATCACTGGTGGAGATCTCCACCACAAGGTGTTCTTTCCCAATGCCATTGGAAATGTAGTGTTATAGCCTTTTTGAAAAACAATCTGGCTCTTCCTATTACAATGATAATTAACACATGTGCTTGGTCCCAGAAACCCTATAAAATTTTAGGGTATCCCCTGTTTATTGCCTTGTAATGATAAGAAACTAGGAACAAAGTAAAGTAAATCAGGAAGAAAATGATTAAAAATATATTTAGAAACAATAAGATGTGCAGTTTTGAAAAGAATGACTGAGTTTTATACTAATTAATTTGAAGATACTTCTAGTTACTGCTGAGAAAGGAAGGAATGTTCAATAAAGTGTATGATATGCTCCCATTTTTTCTGTAAACCTAATGATGACAACGATCCCACACATGCGTTTATGTGTGGCTGTAGGTGTGACACTGTATGTTTGTGTCTGCACGGAAAAAAAAAACCCACCTCTGGAACAAATCAAATCAAATTTGTTATTAAAATGCACTAGAGGGGTGCCTGGGAGGCTCAGTCATTGGGCGTCTGCCTTAGGCTCAGGTCATGATCCCAGGGTCCTGGGTTTGAACCCCTTATCAGGCTTCCTGCTCAGTGGGGAACCTGCTTCTCCCTCTCCCACTCCCCTGCTTGTGTTTCCTCTCTCACTGTGTCTCTCTCTACCAAATAAATACATAAAATCTTTAAAATAAAATAAAATGCACTAGAAAGCTTATTTGATATAACCCTGTTAATGAATTGAGGCAAAAGTAATATGGGTAAATATAAATGAAATAAATGTTTCTAAGAGGGAGATGAAGAACATTCCAGTTGCTAGTGAAAAGAAACACATTTATTTATTTTTTTTAAAAGATTTTATTTATTTATTTGTTAGAGAGAGAGAGAGAGCGAGCGAGCACAGGCAGACAGAGTGGCAGGCAGAGGCAGAGGGAGAAGCAGGCTCCCCACCAAGCAAGAGCCCGATGTGGGACTCGATCCCAGGACGCTGGGATCATGACCTGAGCCGAAGGCAGCTGCTTAACCAACTGAGCCACCCAGGCATCCCAAGAAACTCATTTAAATAACAAAGTGCATCAGAGTCCATTGAGGCTGTTGTGATAAATTACCATAGACTGGGTGACTTAGAAACAACAGAAATTTATTCATCACTGTTCTGGAGGTCGGGAAGTCTGAGAGCAAGGCTCCATAGGTTTGGTGTCTAGTGAGATACTGCCTTTTTTTTTTTTTTAAGATTTTATTTATTTATTTGACAGACAGATATCACAAGTAGGCAGAGAGGCAGGCAGAGAGAGAGAGGCGGGGAAGCAGGCTCCCTGCTGAACAGAGAGCCCAATGTGGGCCAGATCCCAGGACCCGGGGATCATGACCTGAGCCAAAGGCAGAGGCTTTAACCCACTGAGCCACCCAGGCACCCCAAGGTGCTGCTTCTTGGGTCAGAATTTCTCATGGCGTCTTCACCTGCCAGAAGGGACAAAGTTGTTCTTTGGGGTCACTTTTATAAGGGCACTAATTCCATTCATGTGGGTTTCACCCTTCTGGAGCTAATCACCTCTCAAAGGCTCCACCTCCTAATATCATTGCATTGGGGCGGTCAGGCTTCTACATATGAATTTGGGGAGAACACAAGGTACAAGAACTGTGAGACTTTCCTGACAACTGGGTGAAGCTGAAAACCCTAGGATGCTCCTGGCCCTTGGCTGGGAAGTGAGAGGCACAGCTGGGCAGGTGAGGGACAGGAAGAATATACCTTGCCTATTTCGGTAGGCAAATCTAATCACATCCTCCAAGAGACACTTCATTAGACACTTCTTTATTATTCAAAAGAAAGAGTTCAAGCTTCCTAATTTCACTTTGTATTCAGATTCCAGCCTGACTTTCAAGCCCTATCTTTCTAAGACACTCAATTGCTTACTCTTCCCTGAACAAACTTTACTCCTCTGTATCACTTCGCCGTTATAAATGCTCCTCCCTTCTTGCAAACAGAAAATTCCACATGTCCCTCAAGAGCCACCAGGAGCCATGTCAGGTGCCATTGCCTCCCAGGAGTCCTGCGCATTTCCCTGCATGCTTCTTAAGTGCTACACATATTCAGACTCCCTATTCTTTTAAATAATTTTACTTTTTGCTTGCAAGGTTATATTTTACAAATGTCTAGGTAAAGTACATAGTCTTATTTTCTTTACCCACACTCATAAGAAATCTGCATACATTGCATGCTGACTAATAAGTAAAACACATAAATTATAAGTGGGGCCACCCCATTGTTCGATGGTTTCATCTGCTTTTCAGGTGTCTGTGTGGGGAGTGAATGGATGGTTTCTTACCTAAAATCTTCAGAACACAGTTTCACTGCCTGAAACTTTGTTATTATGATCCAGTGAAGAAAATTATTGGTGAGCCCTGGAGATGTTCTGCTTGCCCCTGTCCCTTGCATACACAAGAACACAGACTACACTGATTTCACTGCTGGGAATTGTGCCCTACTGTGAGCCCCCACTCCCATGAGGAGCTCATACTTTTCTTTCATTTCCTGCATGTTGTTTTTTGTGGGACCCTCTTTGACAGATGTTGAAGCAGAGGAGGATGGGAGAATCCCTCTTATATCTGAAGTCAGTGCCTAAAGTGGTGAAGATTCATTAGCATATTATCTTTACTAGTACAATCCTTATGTCTCTTCAGTATGAGAATAAAGATGGTGGGCTTCCACACACGCATTATATGTCCTTCAGCTTTTTATTTCCAGAAGTCCTGTGTGACTCAAGACAAAATCTAGTAATGTGAGCCTTAGATGTGCTTAATTTTTAGTCCAGTTGTATCTATTTTATTGCTGGGAGAGATTACCATCACATTCTGTCATTAGCTTGTCTGTTAGGCTTAGCTTTTAGAGACACAAGTTTTATTTTCCATTTTTCTCTAGCTTCACTGTTATTTTTTTAAGATTTTATCTACTTATTTGAGGGAAAGAGAACATGTGAGGGAGAGAGAGCATGACAAGGGGGAGGGGCAAATGGAGAGGGAGAAGCAGGCTCCCCACAAAGCTGGGAGCCCAATGTGGGGCTCAGTGCCCGGATCCCGGGATCATGACCTGAGCTGAAGGCAGACACTTAACTGAGCCATCCAGGTGCCCTACTTCACTGTTATTTTAACAGGAATTAAGAAAAGGCTGAAATGGGGATGCTACCCAGATTTCATACTGAATAGCATTCTTGCTTTTATTTTAAAATTGCATAGTCTCCCAACCTGATTATGAAATTATGTCACTCCCTTTGGTCATTTGATCAATTTTTTGAACACCTTCTTTGTTCTAGGCACAATAATGGAGTGTTTGGGGACAAGGAACTGTCTAGGATACTGGCAGTATCCCCAAATAACTTGGTGGCTGAACAGTTACTTAACAAATAACCATATGATATGATGTGATGTGAGACAATTTGCTGTGTAGATCATTCCATGGAATGAGGAAGATGAAGAGACCATCTGTGCAGGAGTAGGAATCGAGGGTGAAAGAGGAAACTGTTACAGAAGTGGTGCAGTTTATGTAGATTCTCCAAGGACGAGTAGGAGCAAACTGGGTGGACAAAACAAGAGAACTGGAATAGCACATGCAAAGGTTCAGACAGTAGAAGGTCTTATTTATCATGCTAAGAAATTTGTAAACAGTGGAAAGCCTTTGATATTGATGAATGTTAAGGATGACAGAACCACATGTATATTTTAAAATTTCCATTAAAAAGTTTTCTTGGGGTCCCTGGCTAGTTAATCAGTTAAGTGCTGACTATTGATTTGGGCTCAGGTCATGATCTCAGGGTTGTGGGATTGATCCCAACGTTGGGTCCATGTTCAGAGAAGGGTCTGCTTGAGATCCTCTCCTTCTCCCTCTCCTTTTGCTCCCCCCCACCCTCCCACTCATGCACTTCATGCAGGCTCTCTCTCTCTCTCTCTCTCTCTCAAATAAATAAATAAATCTTTATAAAAATAAAGTTTCTTAGGACACCTTGTTAGCTAAGTCAGTATAGCATGAGACCCTTGATCTCAGGGTCAAGTTTGAGTCCCACATTGGGCATAGAGCTTACTTTTAAAAAATAAAAAAATTTAAAAATAATAATAATTAAATTAAAATTTTTCAAGTTGTTTTTTTTTTTTACATGTCAGTAACTGTGCTATAATTTAAATAACACTGGTGATCCTCTGGCTGACAAATTATTTTAAAGGAGCTTTAGGAAGAGTTTGGAGCAGAGCTCCACACTTACTCAGAGAGAAGCTAGAGTAAAATTTGTCTTGGCTTTTATTTGTTTCCCTTTTGGGCTCAAGAACAGGACTCTATTCTTCACTGCTATGCCTTATATTCCCTCCTCCATTAAACCCATTCACCCAATAAGTGCATTCCTTTTTCCTTGTCCGAAAAATGCATTGTTTGGACTTTTGCTGTGGTAGGGAGCGTCCACCTGAACATTTCATCCTTTAGTCAGCTTTCCTGTGGTTTGAGGCTCATGTTGCCACTGACCTTGATGGGAAGAAAAGTTTCTTCAATTTGGAGACTAAAAGAACCAGCTATAATCTGGGAGAAGATGTAGGAACAGGACAAAGGATTAGTTTTAGCACTAGTTTGGCAAATAAATAAATAATAATAATAATAATAACTAATAATAATAATAAAAATGTGACAAGACCAAGTGTTGGCAGGAATGGGAAGCAAAAGAAACTCTTCTTACACCATTGTGGGTCTGGGAATTAGTATATTATTGTGGCAAACAGTTTAATTTTATTAAATAAATGTGAACATGAATGTATTTTATGACCAAGCAACTATTCTATTCACAAGATAGAATACGATTCAATAGCAAAAAGTGAAATTGACACTTCATGCATCCATGAGCATGAATTTCACAAACAGATATTGAGGAAAATAATTAGTCATAAACCATATATGTATTAGATTAGTCAGGATTCTCCAGAGAAACAGGACCAGTGTACATACCAGTTTACTGTAGGACATTGGCTCACATGATTATGGAGGCTGGGAAATCCCACCATCTGCTCTCTGCAAGCTGGAGGCCCAGGGGAGCCTGTGACATCTTTCCACTCTGACTCCAAAAGGCCTCAGCACCAGGCTGCTGATGGTACAAATCCCAGTCGTAGGGCAGGAGAAGACTAATGTCCCCACTCACACAGGTAGGCTAGAAGGGAAAAGGGGAAAATTCTTCCTTCCTCAACCTTGTTGTTCAGTTCAGGCCCCCAGAGGATTGGATGATTCCCATGGAAGGGAGGCAATCTGCTTTACGGATTCAGATGCCTGGAAACAGCCTCAGACATACCCAGAAACAATGCTTTATCGGGCATCCCACGGTTAACACAAAATTAACCATCACAATGTATAAGATAACTCTTATGTAA
>RCUC01156986.1:0-35710 GCA_003697995.1 Taxidea taxus jeffersonii | reverse complement strand
ATGTGAGGAATGGGGGTAGGGGAATCAAGTTTCTGTTAGCACAAATGGTCACAAAAATACCATGGGATTTGAACCCTTTTAATGATGTGGCTATTGCGTGTGATCACATCTTGCTTTCATTTAGGATAAAAATGTCCCAGCCTGCTAGACTTAATCTCTGCCTTGGCTCAGATAAATAGCTTCTATACCGATGGGTCTGATACTTCAGGGGAAATTGATGTGAAAATCTTATGAGGCTAGACAAGTTAATCTCTAAATCTCCAGGTATTGTTGATTATGGTGTGTTTGTCTGTTTTTGTTCACGAGATCTCTTATGATATCCCAAATGCTATCTTGGAATGAATTTATTAGGTATGTGGCATTGACACGACAGAACCCCTTTAAGCGTCTTACAAAAAAAAAAAAAAAACAATAATAATAATCCGGAGAATGTTGTATAAGCTTCAAGAATAACTTTTGGAAACTCACAACAGATATATGTACTAGTACGCTCAACAGCTTGCTGGAAGGAAACACCCTAGTAATGAAACATAAACTCTGGCACCGTACAGTAGGGTAGAACAGGCTGGCAACATGTCTGTGACTGAAATCAATTATTTAGCATGCAGGGAAGGTACTAACATCTTGTTATTATCTCATTATCTCATTGTGTGGATATATGATTACAACGATTACCATTATTATGCAGTGTGGCAGAACACAGTTACTTGTGGTAAATGGTAGCATATGATATAAGGTGACAGTATAGCTTACTGGTATAAAACTATCGAGAAAATAACAAGCTTCTCTATAATTTGCAGCCTGAAGGGCAGGTGGGATCTCAAAACACAAATCAGGAAACACCTGAAGTCATCTTTGTTTTTGTTTAAATAGCATACTTTGACCTGGGAGCTTTTCTAAAACTTACTAAAGGAGAAACAAGTGCTTAGAGATTAGTCAGTCTGCTGCTCTATATATCAATCATGACTTCACAGAAAGGAGACCCATCAAAATATTCTAGAGTAGTGGCTATGTCACTCACTTTTCTAGGTCATTCCTGCTTTCAAATATTCTGTCCTATTGTGCCCATGATGATGTTTTTACTCACTAAAATCAAAAAAAAATTTGGGGGGACGCCTGGGTGGCTCAGCTGGTTAAGCAGCTGCCTTCAGCTCAGGTCATGATCCCAGCATCCTGGGGTCGAGTCCCACATCGGGCTCCTTGCTCAGCAGTGAGCCTGCTTCTCCCTCTGCCTCTGCCTGCCTCTCTGTCTGCCTGTGCTCGCTCCTGCGCTCTCTCTATCTGACAAATAAATAAATTTAAAAAAATTTTTTTGAAGGGGAGTTTCTTAATGTATCTAGACTTTTCCTTTAATTCATACCAAGAAAAACTAGATGCTGATTTCCAGGGGGTTATAGCAGTGGAGTCTTTAAGTGCCAAAAATGAAAAGCCTAGAGACATAATAGGACAAAAATTACCTAGACAACTCTTTAGGAGAGATGCAAAGTGACCAACAACTCCTCTCTGTATCTCTCACTGGTCTTAAATTTCACTGGTTTTAAAATCCACTGTGTATGTTAATTTTCATGAATTAAATACTCATCAGATTATATACAAAAATCTGAGCCTGATGTATAAAGTAAAAGTATACATCACTGAATGAAGTTGACCTAGTACTGGAGGTACATTGAGTCAGGACCTAGAAGAACAAAAGCCTATCCAGACTATTCTTCTAAAGCTTATTTCCTGCCATCTTCCACCTTAGGTTCTCATTCTAGGCTAAGTAACTCACATGCGGGGAAAATGTTTGCCATTGATTATTGGGTTCTAGAGATTGAATGGTGTGGAGTTAGGTGAAATCCTTAGAAGAGAGACGTCTGAATGATGAGGGGCTCTGTGAATGGAGGGTTACCCTAAGGCTAGGAATTAGTGTGTCCATGAGATGATAACATCATTATATGAGAGTGGTCTTACCTAGAATAAGATTAGCATTTTTATCTTTTCTAAATTATAGTGCACTTCTCTTTTCTTTGACTCTTCACTGAAGTCCAATGTCCCCACCTAGACTTGGGTAGCTGCATGGAAAGAAATAACAAGACAGGCAGAATTCATGCATCTGAGCCCAAGCCTAGGTAGGGGCACTACACTGAATGAAGACCATTACCCAGGATTCCAGGAGAGCGAGGGGTCAGTGGTAGAGCTGGTTGTGACATGATACCAGTGTCCCTCTTCCCACATAGATTAGAAGGTGCTCTTTGGAATGGACAAGACCAGTACTTGGGTTGCACTCAAAATGTGAACAAATGACACTCATTCTCTTTGTCAAAAGGAACAAAAAATAATAATAATAAAGGTACGTCATATCTATGAAATGTTTGAAGAAAGAAAAGGTTCTATTCTAGACTATAACACATAATTAAGCAGAGCAAATATTTATAAGGAAGGAATATAGACAATCCATTTGTACTGTCAAGACAGCTTCAATGCCAAACCAAGCACAGGTAGTGTCTGACAAGGGGAAGAAAATATAATATGTGACTGTTATGGTGACTCTTACAAAATCAAAATTCACCATCGCCCTGGACTGAACTGCATTTCTCCCACATTGATATGTTGAAGCACTAACCAACAATATGATGGTATTTGGAGATGGTGCCTTTGAGAGATAATTAGGTTTGAATGAGGTCAGGAGGGTTGGGTCCTCATAGTGGGTAGGATTAGGACCATCATGTGCTGATCCAATGACAAGGCAGATGTCTATGAGCCAGGAAGAGAGTTCAGAAACCAACTATGCAGAAACCAACTATGCTAGCACCTTGATCTTGGACTTCCGGCCTCAAGGACTGAGAGGAAATAAATGTCCATTGTTTGAGCCACTTGATCTATGATATTTTGTTATGGAAGCCCAAACTGACTTAGATAACAGTGTATTTATTTATTTTTATTTTTTTTAAAGATTTTATTTATTTATTTGTTATAGAGAGAGAGAGAGCGAGCACAGGCAGACAGAGTGGTAGGCAGAGGCAGAGGGAGAAGCAGGCTCCCTGCCAAGCAAGGAGCCCGATGTGGGACTCGATCCCAGGACGCTGGGATCATGACCTGAGCTGAAGGCAGCTGCTTAACCAACTGAGCCACCCAGGCGTCTCGATAACAGTGTATTTATTGAGCCCTGCATAAAGACACTGTATAGCTGAATGATAAGCACCTATTTTAATTCCATTCTCTTGGCATTCAAATACTTGAAATAGCTTTGTTATTTTGAAAATTACTACAGCTCTTTCCCAGTCTTTTCAATTTAAGTTTCACCTGCCCCTGCCCTATATCTCCTTATCCCCTGGAACCATGTCACAAAGAGCAATTACATCTAAGTATAGAAATGCTCCTCCCAGGTACCCACCCAGAGACACCTGTCCATCCAAAAGCCTGTAATTCTGGTTGTTCTTGGTCTGACTCTCTAATCTCTGATTTCTGTTTTTTATTCTGACCCATTTTCTGGATGCTTTTTGTTGTTGTTGCTGTTGTTTGCTTTAGCATGCTGACTCCCTGTTCTGCTTTGTTCTGCTGCCCCCCAGCTGAGGCAGTTCCCCAGCCAGCCTTGCCCAAGGCCTGCTTCATCATCTGGGCAAGCTTATCCACTCTCCCTTTCCCCGTGTGATGAAAAGAACCCATTGCAGGCAGATTCATATAATAAAAGCACATTTTGTTTCCTGGTCCTCTTCCTTTGTATTGATCCAAATTTGAAATGAGAGCATTGAGGATTATTTAGATAGTAAAGAGTTAAGTAAATTACAGATGATTGGGATGAATAAACAGATTCATTCCTTCATATCAGGAGACTTTTTTTCCAGACAATATCTGCTTCCCACTCATATCCCCCTTGCAATTGGGTAAATAATTCATCGAGCAATAAAAATTTGTTTCAACTGTCATGTATGCTTTTTTTTAAGCTTATCCATATAAGGCAGAGCCTGAAATTTTAAACAACATTGTCACATAACTTATTCTACTTTTACCTCACTCTAGGGAATTAAAAATTAAAGAAAAAAGTCATGTTTAAACAGTCATTTCTTTAGAGAATACTTAAAAACAGTCTTGATCTATATATAGAGACTGAAATACTGCTAATAAAAGACAAAGAAAATTGCTTGCAAATTTCAATATTGAACCAAATTCAACTATAATAAAAAAGGTGATTTTTATTGCTCCTGAATGGATTTTAAGTTATTTCTAATAAGCTCAAAGATAGAGGCAATAATTCCTGTTCAGCTCCAGAACACAAATCTTAATGCTTAAAATAGTATAATGAGAGTAACATTGAATAAGCAGAAAGTGACATTTTTGAAATGAAATATCTGAGCACAAAGGTTATGCATGGCTTTCAGTCATGCCCAGATGATCTGTCTTTCACAGTTAATTTTGGAAATTCACCATTTCCTTTGTCAACCTATCCTTCTGAAATAATTTTTCCTTATTAAAAAAAGTATAGTATAAAACCATGCTTTAGTATTTGTGGATATTCTTGACCCAAGAAGTGGAAAGATGTAACACAGCACAGGTCAATATTTCCCTGTCGCTCTGGCCACAGTATCTCAGAATTTGAAGGGCTCTTAGAAATTATCCAGCCTAGGGGTGCATAGGTGGCACAGTTGGTTAAGCATCCAACTCTTGATTTTGGCTCAGGTTTTGATCTCAGGGTCTTGACATCGAGCCCCACGTGAGGCTTGGACCTGAGTGTGGAGCCTGCATAAGATTATTAAGATTCTTCTATCTCTCCCTCTCTTCTTGCCCTCCCCCACAACATGCACACTCCCTCTCTCTCTCTAATTATCCAGCCCAAACACTGTACTTTACTGAGGAAGAAACATAAATTCCTCATCAACTACTTAAAAAAATGGAATTTCATCATTTCAATTCAATCTTTTATACCTTTTAAGACAAAAGAAAACAATAAGGGGAGAAAAGTTCTGCAATTTATTATTTTGTATATGTCATAGAGTACTATCTTAAAAGGTCTCCTCAGAAATAAAAATTTAAGAAATAAAAATATAAGGTCTTATGAGCCCATGCTATAATGTTGGCACTATAACTCTGAAGCTCTGTAGTTATAGAGATCTGTTAAACAGGTAATTCAACTGGGAAACAAGAGTCCAGTGGAGAGAAGTAATGTCCATACTGTGTGATCCTAAAACTGGCTGATTCTAAAAGGTGAGAGACACATTTCCCACTTTTGGCAGAACTGTGCTTACAATAACTCTCTTTCACAACTCACAATTCCAAGAGTTTGAGGGATATTTTTATTTTCACAGTCACAAGCTTTGCAATTCCATCCACAAAATTGCTTTCTGTTGATTTTATTTTATTTTTTAAATTAAGGTGTTTGTTAAGGGATAGGGTTGCAAATGTCCTTGGTCTGTTTATAGTAGGATCAAGAAAGTATGATTATGTACAAAATCAGATGTGGAGTTGCAGTACCTGTGTTATTGTTCTAGAAGTTAGACAACTCAGATCAAAGTTTGGATGGAAACAAAGGATATAAAACATGGAACTGGCTCAACAGCATGCTTTTAAAGTTGAATGGGACTTTGAGTCTTGGCTTAAGCTATAAGACATGATTCCAATCACTTCTTTGCTTCAGGTGAGCTGCATAACTTTGGGAAAATTACTGTGAACTACATTATTTATATCCACTTTCATCATAGGTAATAAGGGACTTTAATTTTTGTTTTTTTTAATTATTCATCTCAACAACTAATTATAAAATAAAATTGGAATTTGTAACCAATATTTTGATAGAAATGAATTAAAACAGATGAGAAATATGATAAGAATAGAGGTTGTTTCTTGAAGGAATATTTACTTATAAGTATATAGAGATTTCCTAAGACTGACATGTCTTTTATAGGTTATGATGAGGGATGTTGAAACAGTCCTAAAGCAGACAATCTCTGGTTGATTGTCTTTAGGAAGGGCTCCATCGATTTTTTCCCTTCCTGTATGTGCAGACTTTTCCAGCCCTTGAAAGGTAAATGATTTTTCTCTCCTTGAATATGGCAGCTTCCACCTTCTCCCAAAGGAATTGGGCACCATGAAAGAATTATACTCTGAGATGACCATACAGGGAGGAAACCCAAGCCATCCAAAGGGAAAAGAACCAAGAAAATCAATCAATAATGAAAATGAAACCCTGGCCCTGTGACTCCAGTAAAGCTGTTCTGGTGACCCCTTTAGCTATTTGAACCATCTCAGGTAAGACAGCAGACACTTTGGATCAGCCATCACTGTACCCTATTGAATTCCTGACCCACAGGATTATGAGCAAATACGACTCAGGGATTGTTTGCCATGCATGTGTACATACCTGAAACTGGTACCAGAGGTATGGTGCTGCCTTACCAAAAAGTGTAAAGCTTGTGCATTTGCCTTGGGATAGTGGCAAAGGCCTGAAGGACAGTGAGGAGACATGGGGAGCCTGAAAAGTCAGTGAGCTAATTGCTATTGGAGGCCATAAAAAAGGAGAGCTCTGTTATAGATTGGTGGCAAGTTGACAAGACCATTGCCTGTGGTAATGTAGACAATATAAAATGTACCTAATGAATTTGTGGACTTGACTAAACAGAGTTCTGGAAGGATGTGGACGTGTCAGCGGGCTTGTTTAGCTTGTATGGTGGAGGGCTGCATGAGAAGGAAAGACACTATGGAAGGAAGTGTTCTATTCTCAAGCAAAGGTGAAAGGAAATTGTTTCACACAGGACCTGCCATGAAGCCTTCTCTGGTCAACAAAAGGTTTTTAGGGTTAAAAATGGCCCTGGGGGTGAAGTTCAATCCAGAGCTCTGCCAGTAGATGGTGACCAGTCTATGTCAGGTTTTGTAGCACAGATAAATTACACTTTTAGCTTGAAGGCCTTTGCATATGAGGAAATGCACTCTAAGAGCTTAATGGCACATGGGCATGATTTAAATGATGAAATCTGAGGTTTCAGGCTGATGTTATAACACAAGAAAACATTTGGGTAAGAAGGTGAGAGTATTTTGTCTACTGGGAATATTATAGCTGAAAGGCAAATTGTGGTAGATGTCTTCAAAGACAGTTGTCTTCAATCCCTTCCCACTTTGTGTGCTTTCTACCTATCAATAGTTAAGTGTCTCTCTACCTCTCCTCAAATCAGGGCTGAGGGCCAGCCTTGTGATTTACCTTGACAATAAGACTGTGGCAGAAGTCATAATCTGAATCTTGGACTTGAGAGAACTGACAGCTTTCACTTCTTCTATCTTAAAAGCCAACTGCCATATAAGAACTCTTAGACCAACATGCTATGAAGAAATTCAACCTTGTGATATAAAGAGGCCATGCAGAGAAGTTAGCTCAGGCATGTGAGTGAAACCTCATGGACCTTCCAACCCATCCCAACTGCCAGCTGAATGCAGCCCAATGAGAGACCCCAACCAATGTCATAGAGGGCAAAAGAGTCACTCATACAAGCCAAGTCAACTCACAGAATAAGAAGAAGTAATACATTGTTGCTGTTTTAAATCACAACACTCTGGGTTGGTTTATTGCACAGCAATAGATAACTGAAAGAAATACCAAAATTAATTTCCTGCTTGTGTAGATATCTCATAGAAAATGCTATTGTTATTTTCATAGAACTAGGGTACAGTGTGCACCCTGAGGAATCATAAAGCATCTTTCCAGAATAGAAAAATTCAGGAAGTAAGATTGTATTCTGAGAATTATAAAATCACCGCAGGAGGATTCAAAGAAGCTATATAAAAAGAGATTACACATTTTCTGGTGAAAAAGACTGAATCGAAGTCAAAGTGAAGGCATTAATATATCAAAGAAAGAGCAACCAGAGGGGATCTTGCCAGCCACAGAGAATATCAAACCAGGATATTCATAGAGTAAAACATGGCGGCACCCCACAACAGTGCCATAGGTATCGGTCCTCCATTACATCTCTGTTGTTGGTATGGATCCAGCATGCTCGTAAAGGCTGAAGCCCCTATATATGATTCTCATGAGTCCTAACTTCAGATTTGTCAAGAAACTTCTTAATAATTTTGTGTTCCAAAATAATATGTGTATGTTTCTAATTAAAAACTAGCAAGATGGCACTCTGGTTTCATACACTGCTATGGCCTGAACATTTGCATCTCCCCCCCAACCTCCTCCAAATTCAAGTGTTGGAATCTTAACACCCAGTGTTACAGAGTTAGAAGGTGGGGTCTTAGGGGGTATTAGTCCATAAGAGTGGAGCCTTTGTAAATGGGATTGATTTTCTTATGAAAGAGATCCCACAGAACTCCCTAGCCATATCCACTATGTGAACACCTAGAACCCAACCAGAATGTGACCATGTTGGTCCCCTGATCTTGGACTTCCAACCTCCGAAGCTGTGAAAAATACATTGCCATTCTTTATAAGCTACTCAGTCTGTGGTATTTTATATTGCAGCTTAAACAACTGAAACATGCCCAAGTCTCCCTTGAGTTTGGTTATTATGACATCTTGATTTTTCTAGGAATCTGATGATGGAGTTTCTGAGCTTATAGTTTGAAGGTCAGGTCTTCACCAGGGCAAATTCACCACAGCAACACCATTTCATGGGAATCTGTCCAGACAGGTAGCCAGCATTTCCAAGGAGCCACAACTCTCTGTTCACAATGTTCAACCCAACTGCCTAGTTTGATATTTCCACGCCTGGGGCAGTATCTTTTTTTCCCCTCAATCATTGTTCTCCCACTCCAGGCATGGGATACCCTTCCACTTGTAAAGAACAGATATGGTGCATGGCTGTAGGCACTCACTGGTAGACTACCACAGGCTCTAAGAGTCCACCTGACATTCCATACTTTATACAAGTCTAGACAAAATAAAGAAAACAACTGGAGGCAATGTATTCATCTGGGAGAGGGACTATTCTGCAGGGATTATCGCAGTTGGACAGCATACTTAATGACTAGGTTTCATAACTGACAAAAATTTTCACATGACCAAATAGTAGTCACCCTCCTGAACCTTTTTCTCAGCCTATCTGTGCACTTCTTTGTAGAATTCAAGTTTATATAACCCTGCTAAAGTTGGTTTAATAATTGGTTTATCCAATTACTCTAGAGATCTGATTGGGTTCTTCATTCTCTGCCATCCCTTAAGTGATGTCTGATCACCCCAGCCTGTCTTCAGCAAATCTTATTAGGTCAGTTCAGCCAGAAACTCTCCTTACCCCTGATGTTTCCTCTTGTGATTTTACACCCACCAACACCTACCCTGCTCTTTGGCTATAAACTCTCACTTGCCCATAGTGTGTTGGATGGAAGTGAAACTTCTGAGACTGAGGTCTCTTTTCCCTTACTGTAATAATCTTAAATAAGGGATGCCTGGGTGGCTCAGTTGGTTAAGCGGCTGCCTTCGGCTCAGGTCATGATCCCAGCGTTCCGGGATCAAGTCCCACATCGGGCTCCTTGCTCGGCAGGGAGCCTGCTTCTCCCTCTGCCTATGCCTGCCACTCTGTCTGCCTGTGCTCTCTCTGACAAATAAATTTTTAAAAAATCTTATAAAAAATAAAATAATCTTAAATAAAATTTGTTTTTGCCACTTTAACTAGGGTTCAGCTCTGGTCTTTGTTGGATACCCCTAAACTATACTTGTCTGGCTTCTTCATGGCATTCAGATCTCAGCATAAAGTCCCTTCTTTAGAGAAGTCTTCCATGACCACTCAATCAACACAACCACATTGGATATTTCTCTTGTTTATTTCTCAATTGGCTTATGTAAGTTTCTAAATGATTGTGTATATATTTTCCTCTTTCCCACTTGAGTATAATCTCCAGGAGAACAGTGGTTCCCCATCTGTCTTGATCTTTGCTAAATCGTGTGTGTAAAGTGAGTAGAACACCAGAGGTTCTTGGTAGATATCTCATCACTGTTCAGTGAATAATAGACTTTATTGACATCCTTGGAGTCAGCATCCAGAATTTTGGGTATTTTCCAGTGGCTCTAAAGAGTTGTGAACAACTTTAAGCTTTGTCATTTCCTTAGGGATTATTTGAATTAAGAGGGAGGAAGAGCACGAGGCATGCAAAGAATAGTTAACAGTGGCAAAAGACTGAAAATATAGAGGAGAGAAGGATCAAAGGAGAAATATTTATTACCCATGTACAGAAATTGAAACAGATTAATTTATTTCACCTGCCAAAAAATAAGAATATAAAAATTAGCTGAGGGATGAAAACAGTCCTTTTACCATTGCTTATACTAAGAAAAGGTCAGAGGGATATGCATAAGAACAAAGGGCAGACAGAATCCACAAGTTAGATCTTGCAATGTAAAAACATGTAAAGTGGGCCTCCTGGGTGGCTCAGTGGTTAAGTGTCCGACTCTTGGGACTCTTGGTTTTGGCTCAGGCCATGATCTCATCGGTCTTGAGACTGAGCCCTGCTTTGGGCCTTGTGCTCATTGTGGAATCTGCTTAAGAGCCTCTGCCCCTACTTTTCCCCCCAACCCTACCCTGCTCATGATGCTCATGTTCTCTCTCTCTCTCTCCCTTTCTCAAATAGATAAATAAGATATTTTTAAAAAAATTAAAAAATAAACACGAAAATTCTAATGACTTTGTAAGCACTATTCTAGACCATGACTTTTGGATGGGGTTATAACAATTATTTCCTGAAGAAAGCAATTTTTTTGTTGATACAAAACTTAATACAGCGATGCCATTTGAAGCAATGTCACAAATTGGGAAATAAGAAAAAAAAAGTACCCCAAAACTCCTTTATAAGTCGCCCTCTGTCACATACTAGGATCTCTCTGCAGTAGTAAAGAACTATTCCTACTAAGACCACAAGTATGGTTCCACTTAAATAACAGTGTGCCAGACTTCCCAAAAGAACCAAATGTAATTCCCGTCTTTTTTTCCTTTGGCGTTCTTCACATACTCTTTGATCAGGCCAACCAAAACGTCCATTGTTGCCCACAGTTTTCAAATGTGTATGTATTCAGATGTTGCTTCGACATTTTCCCCTGCTCTTCCACTACCTTACCTAAACATAAATCCTCCCATCCTTTAAGCCCTAATTCAAGCATCACTACTTTCTCTTTCCTCTTCTTTTTTCCATTTGTGCTTCAGCTATTTCTTCCTTGTTACCTTCTTCATTTCCTACCTTGTACCTGGTTTTCAGCTTCTCTCTTCTAAAGATTATGAGCTTTCCAAAGGCAGAAACAACTCATCTTTTAAAAGCCCCAACAAACTTAACAGAGGGACTTACTTCCAATAGTCATTTGATCACTAATTACTATAAATAATTGTACACTGGATCATAAGCTACTAGTGCATGATGATTGAAAACTTTCCCTAAATATTTTGAAGTCATCAGCTTTATAAATTCGTGGCTATCGGCTAGCTCTTGCAACATCTCTACCCGCAGAGTAAGGAAGTTACCAAATAAGTTAATTTCCTGATTTTTGATGGGGAAACAAATGTGACAACAAAAAAGTAGCCATGGAAAATGCGTAGTGTTGAGCACCCAATAGAAGCTCAATTAATTTGGATTCGACCCAGGAGGATATTATGTTCAGGGAAAGTAAGTTGGGAGAAAAATCCGATTAACAATTGGAACATTTCCCCTGTCCCTGGGGCAAGTCAAGTCTATAGAAGATAAATCCCTGCAGTTCCATGTATACAGTGTACTGAGGATGATCTTTTGTAAATCTGTCCTGGCTGAGATACAAAGATAGAAATGTTTGTGATCTTTTTAAGTCTCTGAAACCACAGAGAAAGCAACATGGAATTATAGAGCCATAAAACATTTCATTCAACTTCACAGAAGGTGCATTGATGTGTGCTAACACTTCTAATGAAAAATTGTAGTAGTAGTAATAATAATAATAATAAGTGTAATAATAATAACTACCATGTAGCAAATGTATTATTTGTATCAGGCAATGTGCTTCTACAAAGATGAATTTATTCAATCCCCATGACCTCTCTACAAGGTAATACTATTATAAATCCCATTTTACAGACATTGAAACTTGTTCATGGACAAATTGAATTACTTGCCCAAGTGAAAGAAACTGACTTTGAATGCAGGTGATCTGACTCTAGTTGCCACATTGTCAAAAGATAATCTGCCTTTAGAGATGAAGGTACACATCTGCTTTATAAATATATAGGTAAGTGTGTTTTTAACCTTTTTAAAACAAAACAAACAAACAAAAACATTACCAATGAGTCAGATGAGTCTGAATTCTAATTCTAAGTTAGTTATTGCATAATCTTGGACAAGTTAACTATAACCTCTTTAAACCTCATTGAGCTCAACTCTTAATGGATATAATGATGCTTATTTACAGGATGTTGTGAGGGTTTAAAAAGATGTTATGCCAGAAGTCGTTAGCAGACTGCCACAAGAAGGGCTTAAAGAATATAAGCCATATTACTATCAACTATTATCAGTATTCATTAAAAATTTCTCTCACTACCTTAGAAGATGTGTAATGAGAGCATATGATTTCACACATACTTCACACTTATTTAGTGCTGAGCAATAAAAATTAATGGTGCCAATGTCAGAGAGCCAACCAGTTCTGGGAAATTGTAAAATGAATGATTGCCTGAATAAATATAGATTTTATGTTCACTGAAGTATGAGATCGATATTTCAGTTTCCTTCTATATTAGGTTTATATCCTATGTACATCCACATAATAGAAGCAAATTTACTTTGAAAGATGTAACCTTTCCTTTAAAATTATGTGGGCTTTGGAATTTTTTTGGACTATTACCATTTCAGTGTTGGCATTCTTAATTGCTTATCAGCCTAAGCTGAAAAAAAAAAAAGTTAATTTACCTTTAGTAAGTTTTAATTTAATGATGCAATTAAAATAAAAATAAAAGGGAAAATGAAGGATATAAATCACAGCATATGTATGGCAATGCAGAGAATTCAACAGACTAAGAACATCTCTTATTCAAACGCTCTGTTTTTCTGAACTATAGATATACCCCTTAGGTTTTGCAAAATGACATTTGGGGGCTGTTCTCCAAGCTTCTCAATTTAGGAAAAGTGTGACTAGGTTCTAAAAAAGAGAGAGAGAAAGAATATTTCCAAAATTTGAGACGGCTCTTCTCAAGGACATCCTGAAGTTTTATGCCAGATGCATGTAATAAACATGTAGACTTTGTTATATTTATGTGATTTGTTTTGGGATATTATAGATATCCCATTATCCTGTGTAGTCTACTCTTCATGCTTACAGTGTAGGGCTGGAAAGGGAAAGGATTTCCTTTTGTGTGTGTGCATAATTTTTACTTAGCTCTATGATCCTGTAAGTCTTCTTTAGTAGGTTTTTTTTTTACATAATTTCCATTTACTTTCTCTAAATATGGGTGAAGAAAATGGTCCCCTCCAGCCCTGGGTGGTTTGCCTCAAGCCAGAACCTCAATGACGACAAGAAATAGACAATGGTCTTTTCTGGTTCTGAGTTCTTGGGAACTGCCCAAACATCTCAGACTGTAGCAGTGCAACACCATGGGAGAACAGAAGCCTTCGCTTTGGAACCCAGGGACTCAGATCAGCTTTGCTCTTTTCTTTCCCATATCATTTGGCAATTCTGTTCCATCCACAGACATTTCAGAGATGGGGCTTGGAATAGGCAAGCCAACAGTGGGCACCAACAGTGGACGTTGCAAAACAACAGCCTGGAGAAGACAGCAGGCTGCCTTCCTTACCTTGAAGGAAGTCATGGGGCTATTTGTGAATCTAGCCTTCCACTATTCAAATATTTTCGGCAACTGCAGAGGTTATTATCTGGTTTCATTTTTAGATTTAAATTAGCTTTCTTTTCTTTATAATTAAAGTCATCGGGATTACATGAATTCTGAACCTAAAATGTAAGGAAAGAAAGGGACATTACAGTTTACCCAACCTGTATTATTCTCAGTTTATTCCCTGTGATTCTTACTCTACATCCAAGTCATAACTTAAACATTTACCTCAAAATCAGCTTGAATTCTTCATCTAAAAGATAAACTTCAACTCATAGATATTTTGAATAATAATAATAGGAACTTGGGAAAAAACTCTAAATCTAATCTCAAAGTATATTTTCACACTCAAATTGGAGTTTCTGTGTATACATATGCACCTGTGTGTGTGTGTGTGTGTGTAACATGTTTATGTATATATTCACATCTCTATCTATCAATGAAAATGTTTAGTATGCTTGACCAGATCCTTTATAAGTTATAGTTATTATACTCAGTTAGCTCTGACCATGCTATGAACCCACTCCCCCATTCCTACTCAAAACCTGACAATGCCTCCTCATAATTACTAGGATGAATAAGGTCTTAACATGGCTTGCATATCTTACTCTGTCTCGTCTTATGGTGCTCATCATCCTTGTGATAACTCCCAGCAGCCAGAGGCTCCTCTTCCAGATTCAAACCAAAAAAGTGATTCTGCCACTAAAGGTTCTCCTGCCATATGCTCTCTACACCCAGAATGTCCTTCCTAGAATTCTTAATTCCCTTTGTCCCCTCCTACTTAACCTTTAGATCTTGTTTCAATTTTCCCTCAGGAGTCACTTCTCTGGAAATTCAATCTACCAATGATCTCCCCTGGAGAGCTCTTCTTTTTTTGTGCCCCATTTCTAAGTGTATGTTTATTTGCATTACTGATTGCTTAATACCCTTCTTCCTCCTTGGATGGGAAATTTGTGTTTGTCTCTCTCACCTCTGAAGCCTCGGCTCCAAAACCAGTGCCTGTTTTAGAAGAAAATTAGAATTTTTGCAAAGATACAAATAAAAATACGTAAAGTTTCATAATGTTCATTCATTCCAAACAGCCTTTACCAATTTTATCAGAAATTACTTTGCAATGAAGTAGATAAGCAGGTAGACATGGTCTCGACATTAGACGCCTTATCTGTGATCCATGTACAAAGAATTCATCATAGTATGAGAAGCAGCAAAAACTCATCACCATTAAAAGACGAGAAAAGATGCAGGCTATGTTTATCCAAGTCAATCTGGTAGTTTGGGTAGAGACAAGACAACTACTGAGGAGTGTGGTGCTCAAAATGGATAAGGAGGGAGCCCATGTGACAGGAAGTTAATCTTAACAGGAACAGGGTCTGTCTGGAGTGCTCAGACTGTACAGGACAAGCACAGAAGGTAACTGGGAGCCGTGCTGCCTCTTTCATTCCTTAGACTCTGAACGTTCTCCAGCAAATTTGTCCCTACAATGCTTTTCAAACAGCATTTGATCCAAACAGGGGAGACAAACTGTCCTCAGCCAATAGGAATGTTGGTGTTACCTTGGAGATAAGGATCCTTTGCAATCAAACCCATGTCCTGAAAACCTCTGACAATTACCCTCCAGCCCACAGCACTTAGACCAGAGAATAAGAGCTTTCCAATGGGCTATGCTGGCAAGCTGTTTGAAACAATAACAGAAATTTCTGACTCAGAGAGATATAGAGATATTGGATACATGTGGTAAATGCCCTTAGAACGAACAGGAAGCCGCATGCCCTAGATTTCTTGAATTTGCCTATGTATTTCTGTGTACAGATTCTGATGAGAAGAATTGTTTCCCTCATGTATCATTTGTCATACACCCACATAAAGCAATAACAGAAACTGTTCTTTCCCCCAGTGCATTTACCATTTCAGGGGAAACAAAACACATATAATTTCTAACTATTTACCAGTGGGTGAGACTCACAACTGACAAAACACGTAGGAAAAGCACCAGTAATCCAAATTGCTGCTCCCACTCCTTCCTGCCCTGCCCTGTCTCCTGGATTTCTAGTGAGCTTTTTATAACATTTTAATCCTTCGCCCAAAGTCCCGTCAGATCCAGAACTTTTCAAAACACAGAAAGCTGGACTTTCACTAAATTATTTCTCTTGAATCATATGTTCGCTGCCATGAATTTGGTGAAAGCTGGCTCTAGACTAAGTTGAAGGAAACAGGTGAAAGATGTGGCCCCTAATTTTGGGACCCAATCCATCACAGTGAGCAGATGATTAAATATTTAATTTCAAAATAACTTAATACATGCAGCAATGGAAGGATATATGCAAGCTACTAAAAGAAAAATATATTTTTATTAAAAATAAGTTGATTTTAACATTGCAGCTATCCAGATGAATTGTCACTGTGTTCAAGCTAATGGCTTCAGCCATGATAGTGCTATCACAGATAAACCATGATGGAATTTGTGTTTGCTGGTGTCCTCCCGGGAGGGGTGGTTCCATGACATCCCTGCCTCTCTTCACTTCCTTATGTCTCAGTATCTAGCCAGAGCTTTGAGATGTAGCAGGAGCTTTAAGATATATACACGGAATGGCTGATGACAATGCTTCAAAGCTGAAGGAAGATGTTGCAGAGTCCTTACAGTGCCTTGTAGTGCCATGCATTAACTGTCTTTCCAACTTCTTTTCCTATCCTTCTCCTCCTCCTTGAGTCTCCTCCAGCCACACTGGCCTCCTTCTCATGCCTAAATGCTGAGTATGTTCCAATCTCAGGGCCTGAGTACTTGCTCTTCCCTGGAATGAATATTCTGCTCCCAGGATCTGGATGGCTTACTCCATCACTTCATTTCAATTCTGCTCCAAGGGTTTTGTCTTACCATGTTATTTAAGATTGTTATTCCCCTGCCTCTCCTCCTCCCTACCACTCACTCTCTTCTTCACCTCACAGCAGCCATCACAAACCACCATCATAATACATATTTACATCTCCTTGCTTGTTGTCTGCTTCCCTACACTTCATGACAGAAGAATCTTGCTTCCAGGTACTGCTGTATCCCCTGGGGCTGGGAGCAGTGCCTGCATCCAGGAGTTGCTCAATAATAGTTGCTGAATTGCAAAATTCATGAGAAGATGCAAGAAGCAGTATTTGGGAGGTGTTTCCTTTGTTGTCCATGTCTTTGCCATCTCAGATCTCTACAGCAAATCAGTTCACAAAAGCTGGAATGGAATGCGTGGACAGGTTTTAAATAATAAAAAGTAAGAAACGAGACTAGAATGAGTCAAACCAAAAACCACTTGGATGGTAACCATTATTCCTGTCCCTTTGTCCACAGAAACCCATATAGCTTTGCTGAGCCAAGAGACATGTACAATTCTGAACTCATCACCTATCTCCCAGTTCCTGCTTGCTCCTCAGAGTTTCTGTTCCAAATGAACAATTATTGCCTCTGTAAATATGCCTGATCATCTGGTTACAAACGCAATATTTTATTGGTAGGAAAGAAATCACTCAGTTACCCAGATTCTACCCAGATTTTGCTATGATTATGGCTTTTTGAAAGAAATCATGCTATTTTGGTATGCAATTTAATATCATGTATCAAGAACCTTGAAAAGTACATTCCCTTCTGGAAGGTTGCACTTGTAGGTGTGGATCCAAAGGAAATACTTAGTCACGTATGAAAAGGTATGTACAAGGCTCTATATCACAGTGTTGTTTCTCTCAAAATAAGTTCAAAAAAATGTAAGTATCTGAAACAAGTGTTATATACCTGAATTATGAGACATTATAACTGTTTGATGAAGTACCCTGTAAATAGAGAAGCAATGTTGTGATCATAAACCTATTGACATAGATGGTTAGGGTTTACAAAATTATGTATTTGTATGTCGTATATTATATATTTATTTTCTATGACTTATAAAAGAATAGCTGTTCTTTATCATTTTTAAAAGATTTTATTTATTTTGATAAAGACACAGAGAGAGAGAGGGAACACAAGCAGGGTGAGTGGGAGAAGCAGGTTTCCCACAGAGCAGGAAATTTCATGAGGGGTTCAAACCCAGGATCCTGGGATCATGACCTGAGCTGAAGGCAGATGCTTAACGACTGAGCAATCCAGGCACCCCTGTTCTTTATCACTTTTGTGTGATGTATATTTTATAATTTTCATGTCATCATCCAGTTTCACTATTAAAATATGTAATTTTAATATTATAAAGTTGGGGAGAAGATAAAGTCTGCTCATTCAATTTATATGATGCATTCACAATGGGGTGATCTCTTCCACAATGGGGTGGAAATTGATTCTTGGGTCAAGGGCAAAGTATTGACCTCTTTTACATGAAAGATACACATCCAACACATCAACAGATACACAGTATATTGCCAGTATTATATTTCCTGGGAGAGTGATTAGGAAAAAATATATTCTAGGAGGCTCCTCATAACTGTAATAATGAAAAAAAAATGTTTGAGAAACCCCACTTCATTCCAATCCAAACATTTTAATCTTATGTTTATGTATATTTTTGGAGATTTTTAAGTTCCTTCTATTAACTTTGCACACAATGATTCCTCCTCAGTTCCAGGAAATGCATGTTTAAATCCAACCATTGGCACTGAGGGGAGCACCCTTCATAAATCCATGAGGAGTTCCTGAAAAGAAGTAAAGGGATGAGAGTACTAGATCACTAATGGCTAAGAGCCATGGCATAGGAACGTGTTAACTCCAACATCTGGTAAGACACTTTAGGGGTCTTGAAAGCAACCCTTAGAAATATTTCTGCTTTTTTTCTAATTGAGGTCAGACAATGGGAAGCTTTCACCAATCCTTAGACAGCGAGGTTTTTTTTTTTTCTTTTTTTTTTTTCCTTTGGCATTTGTACAATGCCTTCATTTAAGACCTTCCTTAAAAGCATCCTCTCAGTGATAAATGAGCGACAAAGTTGGCAAGCATTTCTCTACTGACACTCATATTTCAGAAAGTCAGGATTATGATTAGAGAAGCACAATATCAAAGACAAGGTCCAAATCAGCTCCCAGAGCAAGAGCAGCTGAAATTAGAATTATCACCACAGTTTCCTCCCAGGAACGATTTGGAATCCATCAAAAGGACAGAAGGGAATGGTGCTAAAACATAAATGATGAGGGTGGTAGATAAAGCTGGCCTTTACCTCCCAATATAATAAAAACAACTTCTTCAGGTCCTTCTAGGATATCCTCAAGAAGAGACTCAAATTTCAGTTGCAAAACCCACACAAGCTGGGACTTTCCAGTAACGTATCACAAAGAGTATTCAGCCCCCAGATATACTGAATTCTTGGCCAGAAGTTGGTGGTATCACAGGTTTGAGATAACATTTTTGTTTTCCTTATCTGTTCCCTGGAATCAGGGGAGTCTCAATAAGAAATGGCTCTATCTGGTAAGGCTTCCTAAATTTATGGAAATCACAGTAATAAATTTAAAGATAAGCTATGGTAGGAAGACTCATAGCAGACCCAAAGATGCCTAAAACCTGGAACCTATGAATACATGACCTTCCATGACAAAAGGGAAATTGCAGATGATGAGATTAGGGTGAATTATCCAGAAGAGTCTAATCCAACTCCGTGAATTTTCATCCCCATGCTGTGGTCAGAGGAAGAGGTGTGACAATGGGGGCAGTGTTAAAGAGATGTGGCATAAGGACCTGACCAGCTATTGCTGGCATTGGAGGGGGTCAAAAACCAGGGCTGTATGTGACCTACTGAAGTTGGAAAAGTCAAGGAAAGGGATTTTCTCTTACAGACTCCAGAAAGAAATAAGCAGCAGAAAATCAACCCCACTGACACGTTGATTTTAGACCAGTAAAACTCTTTTTTTTTTTCCTTAAGATTCTATTTATTTGACAGAGAAAGAAAAGCAGAGAGCACAAACAGGGGAAGTGACAGAGGGAGAGGGGGAAGCAGGCTCCCCACTGAGCAGGAAGCCCAATGTGGGGCTCCACCCCAGGACCCCAAGATCATGACCTAAGCTGAAAGGCAGATGCTTAACCAACTGAGCCATCCAGGCATCCCAATCAGTAAGACTCTTATCAGCAGAATTATCAGATAGTAAAGTTGTATTTTAACCACATCACCTATGACACTTTGTTGCATCAGCAATAGGAAAAAAGAGTATCAAGCCAAGGGTAGAAATCTCAATTCCCACTTTTTCACCTCCAGTGCTAGTTCTTAATCATAATCCAAAATACCTTGAGTATAAGTGTGACAAAGTCAGTCCTTCCTCTATAGTCAGACCACACACCCCTTTGGAGGGTCACACTGTGAGATCAAACCAGTCAGTACACAAAGCAGGATAAGCATGACAGGAAAACCAGGGTAAAGAAGAAATATTTTCAAGGACCCTTATTCTTTTTCCCCCTGAATCTTTTTAAATTAGTACTGTAATGCATTAGGTAACATTATCCTACCATATTTGTTCAATTGTGGCTTTGTTAGAAAAATAAAGGCCCTTCAAACAACATAATTCCACCTCATCTTAAAATAACAGCAAATTAAAGAATCTGGCAATTAGCCTAGCCTATTCTATCTTTTTTTGTATTCACCCCAAAACATAAACATAATAAATAAATGATGGTGGGGGGGAAGGAGAAGCTTTACAGGTTCTTTTGCTACAATGATTTTCATTAGAATTATACAATTAATTAAAGTTTCATGGGAAGTTTTGCTTTCAGCTCAAATATTGAGAAGGCCATCCTTGACTATCTATTTAATATTGATCATCAGTCCCTCCCCCAACAATCATATTTCCCTATTTCCATTTATTCACAATAGCTGCAATCAGAATTATGTTTTGGTTCATGTATATATGTTGACCACTAAAATAAAAGCTCTATGAAACTGGAGATTTTGTCTATCTTATTCAGGTTATATATCCATTTTGTAAAAGAATGCTTGATATTGGACAACCATTAAGTAATTGTTGAAATGATGGGTGAATAGATGAATGGATAGATGGATGGATGGATGGTTGGCTGGATGAGAGAAGGAAGATAGTCAATGCCCAGAAAATAAAGAAATCTTCAAAGAAGCAGTGATATTTCATAAATCTTCAGTGGGTGGCTATTAATTAGAGAGGCGGAGATAAGCAAAGATTATAGATGACATTCTCCATGCAGATGATAACTCTAACGCCCAGAGAGGAGCATAACTTTGGTGTATGAAGACCATAGGAACCCGTCTGAAAAGATTAGAGTACAAACGCAGAGTTTGACAGAAGAAAAGTTGGGATTGTTGTATGTTGAGATCCAATAGCTTCACTTAGGAATTGGGCATAGGGTAAAGAGAGTTGACTCTGGCATTTCAAAGTAAATTCTCTTTCACTGTGACCTCTCAATATTGAGCATTCCTCACTTCAGTGGCTCCTCTATTCTTGGGTAAAATCATTCTGGGTGTCCTATTAAACTCCAGGTCTGGGACTCCTGGGTGGCTCTGTCATTAAGTATCTGCCTTCCACGCAGGTCATGATCACATGGTACTGGGATCAAGTTCCATGTTGGGCTCCCTGCTTAGGAAGAAGCCTCCTTCTTCCTCTGCCTGCTGCTCCCCCTGTTCCTTTTCTCTCTCTCTGTCAAATAAATAAATAAAAATCTAGAAAAAGTGAGAGAGAGAAAAAAAGAAATAAACTCTAGTTCTATGTCTGAATCTGTTCAACATAAGCCTGTGAGGAAATTTTCATCAGATATTTACTCTCCCATCAGCCCATACATGCCATGGGGGGTGATCTTCCACATTTTGTTGAGCTTGACCATGTAACTTGAGTTGGTCAATGAAACTAGTGCAGATCTCATATATTCTATGTCTAAGAAGATTTAGATATGTGTGATTTGACTTGGCCTCTTTCAATTATGCTTACGGGAAAAGCATGTTCCAAGTTCTGCTGATGCTGCTTATCTCAGGTCCCAGCATGAGAGATGTTTGGAACCAATCTGAGTGTGATTTATAGTCTACAACTGAACACTGCCGGTGATATTGATGTCAACCATTACATTCTAATTATTACTCATTATTATGACAATAAAACCTCACTAATACTTATTTGTCAATAAGAATGAATGCTACGGGAGAGCTTGGTCATGAAATATAGCAAAGACAATTAATAATTCATCAACATTTATTCTTCCCCTAGCATAGTATAGAACTGTCTCTAGAAAGTACTGTCCAACTAAAGACTGCATACGATATGGAACACAGGTGAAGCCATTTAACAATTCTGATCAACAGAATGGCATCAATAGAAGTGATGTGTGTCTCTTCAAGGCCAAGATGACTAATCCATCTCTTTCCCCTTCAGTCAGCTGCATGCTGAGGATTGAGAAGACCCACAAATAAGAAAGCTGTAACATTGAAGAAGTATGGGTACCTGATTAATCATATAGGGGAGTCAACTCCAAATGATAAACACCCACACTTAGATTATCACATGAATAAGAATAAAATCTCTATTTCTTTAAACACAAAATTTAGTTTGAAGCTGCTCACATTAGCTTATGTAATAAGTTTGACATGTAACAAAATTGTACATATTATAAAATTATTAAATTATATGAGCAGCATTATTTCAGGATCAAAAAAGATTTGTTTTTTTGCTTAAGGGAATGTTCCTCAAAAAAGAATGTTCAGTTTTTTGTTTTTTTTTTTCAAAAGCTAGCTTTCCAATGTGGTAACATTTTTAATTCCTATGAATAAACTTGACAAATCTTTAAGCTGATGAGGAAGGGATGAGTGAAAGGACTCCCAGTTTTCAGGTAGTTTATAAACTAGAAGGAATAAGACAATAATCATAATGAATAAGTCATATAATATGTTGTAGATTACATTATTTACTATTGATAACCAGATGGACAGACCTTAAGTCTGGAGGTTCTAACAACCCCTAGAGACAAGGATGTTGTTAACCTAAGACTATGATTAAAAGATTTTAACAGCATGGAAGCTTTGGTTGTGATGGCAACACTAAAAAGATCAAGCCCAGGAAAAGGAAGACAATAATCCAGATCTGACCCTGCATATCATTTGGATAAAGGAAGGAAAAGGAAATAAAATATATGCTCTATATATAATTTGGAAAAGAGAAGAAAGCAGAAGTAAAATAAAAGCCCAACTCAGGTGCAGGAAAAGTATTTTTAGAACATAAGAAACAAAATGTATGTTTTCCCCTCCCACCTATCCTATATTTATTTTGACTGCTCCCACCTCCTTCCAAATGGCTGGTCAAAACATAAATCCTTCTGGAATGAAGCTTGAACATACTTATTTCAGCCTACAAATTATCCTCTAAAACTCATTCCAAAAGCATTAACATAGTTTGTATAGAAAATAAATAAAGATAAAAAAATATGAAGGAAAACTGGAACATACTTGCAGTTTCTGTAAGAAGCTATAATACTGCATTGAGAAAGCTGTGATTACTTCACAAATGCTGCCCAAAATTCCCATAATCTGTGCATTAGCAGTTATCAAGACACATGTTTTTTGAATGACACTTTTATAGAAGTTTTTGGATTGGGAATTCTTCTATAGTACACATAGGTTATATTAAGGCCAGAAGAGGATACAAGAAAGAAAAACTTGTACAACTTTAGTATATGTATTGTTTAGCTCATTGTTTTGATTGCCACTGAAAAATGAAAATTCTGGTACAAAAAGGATTAACAATTCAGGCTAAAGAGTTGAATTGTGACAGGTCCATTAATACCTAAAATTTGTTATTTTTGTTTTTAGGAGATGCTTTCTATTTCTTTTTTAATCCTTGATAAAATCTGATCAGTTTTCACCGAAAATGGAAGGCATATACATAAACCTTATATATTGAAAGAAACTTTTGATATTAGGGCTTTTAAAACAAGGTTTATGTTCACAAAAATGAAGAGTAAAGAGTCATTGTGCAAGCATTCTTTGATGCCAATGTAATAAAGTTTTGCCAATGCAAAAGATCAAGACATAACAAGTCAACATCCCACACTGGGCTGTGCTTATCTTTTTCCCTCCCAGTCATAGTACTGAAGAGATGATGGCAAAGATGGTGGTAAGAATTGTGCTGGTCATTAAAATATCATCACTCAGCTCCAATCATACCCTTCCCTGGTCAGTTTGGTGCGGGGGTTAGGTCTCTGCAAACCTTGTTTATGCTTTAGCACATGCTCCCCAATAAAGTTTTCCAAAAGGAGGCACCACAGGAAGCCTGAACAACTAAAGGAAGAAGAAAGGGCTTGTTCCTTCCTGTTTTGCCACTTATTTTTCACTATTGCCGTGGCATTTGGCTCTAGTTTCCAGATTCTTCCAGCAATTCTAGAACTAGCTTCATCAAAGCAGCTTCTTCTCTTAAGGACTTTAGATGACTGGTGTTTATGGCCCTTCCTCCAGCTTCTGGGGTTTAATAAACTCTTTTCTTGGCTCCCAAACGATAGTAGCTGTTTCCTGCAATTTCTACTTCTGGGTTATATCCGTATCCTCTTTTTCTTTAAGTGCTTCCATATCTGTTGGATATGGAAGTTTCATGCATGAAATATGTGTGTTTCTTACATGATATATTCTGTGTTTAAATGTCAAGTACAATTTCTACAGTTGCAACTGGACACTGACTAATATAAGAGCCAAGTAAAAGAGTTTAAATATGTGAGGGGATTTTGGACAATCTGTCTTTCATTGGAAAGGGCAAATGGAGGGTTGCCTGGGTGGTTCAGTTGGTTAAGGTTCTGACTCTTGGTTTCAGCTTAGGTCATGATCTCCCGTTGTTCATCGAGCCCCACATTGGGCTCTGTGCTCAGTGTGGAGTCTCCATCAAATTCTCTCTCCCTCTCACCCATGCTCTTACTCTCTGTCTTTCAAATAAATACATAAAATCTTTAAAAAAAAAAAAAGGAAAATGGAGCAAAATTGTATGGATAATGAATGAAAAGTATAGAAGGAAGAAATGCTTATGAAGTAGAAATAAGGGCTTCAACTATTTCATAAATTTTTCAACCATTAAGATAAATTTGTTGATGCCAAGGATAGTATCTGATAGCTTTCTTTTGGAACTTTTGAGGGTTGAACATATTGCCTTGAATATAGTAAATATCTAAATGGATCAATAATTCCTAAAGAAAAAGAACAAGGGGGGGCGTCTGGGTGGTTCAGTGGGTTGAAGACTCTGCCTTCGGCTCAGGTCATGATCCCACGTCGGGCTCTCTGCTCAGTGAGGAGTCTGCTTCCCTTCCTCTCTCTCTGCCTGCCTCTCTGCCTATTTGTGATCTCTGTCTGTCAAATAAATAAATAAAAATCTTAAAAAAAGAAAAAGAAAAAGAACAAGGAAGTCTATAAAAGATAAAAGGATAGGGACGCCTGGGTGGCTCAGTTGGTTAAGCAGCTGCCTTCGGCTCAGGTCATGATCCCAGCGTCCTGGGATCGAGTCCCACATCAAGGAACCTGCTTCTCCCTCTGCCTCTGCCTGCCACTCTGTCTGCCTGTGCTCGCTCTCTCTCTCTCTCTCTCTCTCTAACAAATAAATAAATAAATAATCTTAAAAAAAAAAAGATAAAAGGATAGATATTACAGGCAGTGACATTCTTCTGCTGTCTACATACTTTCTCCCAGAGTCAAACATTTGTAATAACCTTGCCAATCCATCTGCTTCCTTTGTGCTTTGGAGAGCTACTGAAGAATATCACAGAAAACCACAATAATAGAAGATTGATATTATTTTCTATTATGTTCATAAATACAGCTCATGCAGCCACTCAACACTACCTAAAATATTATTATGTATTGCCAATTCCCATAGTGATAGTCTTACTTTTTGTGTATCTTTCCAGCCAACATTTAAGACATAACACTGCATTGTTTAAGAAAACAGAAGCAACTGTGATAGTTATCCTAGTGGCCCTCAATGAACTTTAACTCCTGGCGTGTATGACCTTGAATAGCCTCTCCCACATGGACTCTGTCTTTGACCAGATGACTTGCCTAGCCAACAGGGATATTAGCAAGTATGATGCAAGAAAGTGGTTGATAAATACTTGAATATCAGGTATGTTCTTTTGGAAAGGCTTGCTCATGGAAGTCAGCTGCCATGCTGTAAACAGAGACTACCAAACTGTGAGAACCCACATGAAGAAAGACCCTGGAGGTTGAAAGACCACCTTCCCGCCAAGCTTCCAGCTGAAAACAATGGCTTAAATGACCTCAGTCATACTATAGAGAGCAGAGCTACTTACTGCTGTTGGTCAAACCCCAGAATAATGAGAAATAATAAATCTTTATTAGTCCACAAAGTTATGAATCTTTTGTTCCATAGCCATTGAACACAGGAGTACCATTAGAGAATTTTTTTTTTCTTATTTTCATGACCAAGTCAAACCACAAAACAGAATTCCTACCCATTTCCTCACTTACTTTTCTTTGCTGCCAGAGGAAGAAACCTTCTTCCCACCAAAGGCCTTTGTCATTTAATGGGAACTTTCGTCCTCCTTTGTTCATCTCTCTCCCTCTCTACTGAATCATTCTCATCACCTTTCTAAGTTGTTCTTGTTCCTCCCATAGTTTACACAAATATGTATGTACATATCTCATTCTGATCTCTCATCTTCTTCTAGCTACCACTCCATTTCTCTGCTTCTTATCATAGCCAACCTTTCAAAAACTACATCTGCCCTCCTTCTACTTCCTCATAGTCCATGTCCTCTTTAATGCCCCTCAAATTTAGCTTCTGCTTCCACTATTCCTCAACTGATTTTTTTTGTCTTGATCACCTTTGTATTGTGAGATCTAACATACTCCCTTCTGCCCACTACCTACGTAAGCTCTCAAAGACCTGTCACTATTGATCACTATATCATTGTACCTTCTTTTCTCTTGGCTCTTGATTTCTTCCTAGTTTACTGGCTATGGTGCCTGCTTTCTTTCTTATCTTCTCTTTTCTGACTGAATCTGAGTTGCACATGGGTTGTTTCTAGACCTCCTGATTTTCTTCTGCTCTCTCTTGCAACATGAGTCTATCTAATTCAGTGGCTAAATATCTGTTCTGATGACAATGAAATCTATATCTCTACCCCAATTCTCCAGAGAATGATATTTAACTGTTTACTGTTTACCTCTACTTAAATATCTGACAAGCATTTCAAGCACATTCATCTGAAACCCAGTTCTTCCCTAATCTTCCCTGTCTTAGCAATGACTCCATCATATATTTACTTGATCAATCTAGAATCATAGGAGTAATGCTTAATTATACAAATTATTCATTCAACAAACATTTAATTGAACACTTGCTAGCTCCAAACATGCACTAGATTAATATGATTCTTGTCATACAGGATGTTTACCACTTAGAGCTGACAACAGACATGAATGGATAAGTATAATACAACTGAAAAAAATGCAATCATGGAGAACAGATAAAATATATCTATAAGCAAAGAGATAGGATTCAAGTAGCATTCTGGGAAATGGAGAAAAACATTTCAAGTAACCAAGTCCTGAGAACTTGTTTTTTTTGAAGATTTTATTTATTTGAGAAAGAGTGAGCGAGCACAAGCAGGGGAGCAACAAAGGGAGAGGAAGAAGTAGGCTCCCAGCTGAGCAGGGAGCCCAGTGCTCAATCCCAGGACCCTAGGATAATGATCCAAGCTGAAGGCAGATGCTTAATGAACTGAGGCCCAAGTTCTGAGAACTTCTGCTCTCATTACAGGAACTGTTCAGTTTCTTGTTTGGCTTATTACTTGAAGGGAACCATACAACTTAGATCACAAGTTATGTATCCCTTAGGATAAAGAGTTCTCAGATTTGAAATAAATGTTTTCCTAATGTAGAACTTCTCTCAAGCTGTAGATTCTTACTGTTGATTTAGATTTGGATTAGTCCCTTCCTCAACAGTTACCTCCAAGTTATTCTCTCTTCAGTGTTTCAAAAGAACATGGTTATAAATCCCATTACATTTATTTCTCTCTGCATTCTTGTTTTGCTCTGATGCAGCATAATTTTAGAGTTGCAGGAAACTTGACATCCCCGGTAAACCTCCTACTCTCAGAGACACATGAACATTATGTAATTGAACAGTGAGGTATTGCTTAATACACAGACATTTTTCATTTAGACACATACATTTGACAACAACTTGAATAAATAAAGTATAAATAAATATATTGTATTTTACTCAGGAAGTGCTAAAAGATAAGAATCATGAGCAATTTAATCTTTTCAGTGTGATAGTCTGTGGAAGTGCAAGGGTTAAAAGAAAATAAGTGTGCTTCATAGGAAAAGTATTAAAAATATTAATAAGGCATGGATTTCATTATACCTCAGGGGGAGGAAATGCCATAGATAATATTGAATATTGCAAAGACTTTCTCCCCAGTTTAGTGGAGTAAGAAATTCATGGTAACAGACATAAATTCATATACAATGGTGAAAAATAATTCATAAGGATTACTCAACTATTATTAGATAATGTATTTCTAATTAGGAGATTTAATATTAATCTCTGCAACTTTACTACCAAATAAATAAAGGTCAACTTTATAGTCAAATATAGGTCAAATTTCAGGAAACTTTGTAGGGATATGTAAAAGAGTAAGGCCTTTAAGAATAACAGCTTAAAGGAGAAGATAGTTTTACATACAATAAAACAATGTTAATGGCAACACAGCATGGAAGGGAGCACCTGGAAAAGAACACTTGGTTCCTGAAAAATACAGTCCTCAGATTAGCTGGGCAGGTCCACTCAAAGAAAATGTCTGGGGAAAGAATGTGAATTATATATGGAAGTGCTGAATTACTCTATTGTACACCTGGAAGTAACATTACATAGTATGTTATTTAAGCAACTGGAATTTAAGTAAAATTAATAAAAAAAAGAAGAAGAATGTGAATATGTGATAAATTTTCCTATGGCCGGAGGGAAGTAGGGCAGCATTTCAACACTGGTAAAACTATGAGGTACGGTGAGGGGCAGGGAAAGATGCATTTGGAGAGCAGAAGGGAACCCTGAGCTCCAGGATGTGGGCAGAGCAGGAGAAGCAAAGCTGGGCAGGTCAACAGGGCCAGCTGGAGAAGGCCTGAGGTCTTTGTAGAAAGTGGCCTTATTCTCAGTTAACATTCTAAACGAGAGTTGTGTTTTGGAAACACGAAACTTAAATACAACCTTTTGCATTTATTTAATGATAAAATAGCTGTGGCTGCTATGTTTATAATTTAAACACCTATAGATCTTTTACAGAAACTCATTCTTGGCTCACAACCTTCCAGGTTGCAAGAAAAAAAATGTAAATGCAACCAACAGCATGCATTTAATTAGTTTTAATCTATATAGAGCGCTAGGATCCTTGTTTCACAGAAAAGTTTTCACAGATAGGACTTGTATATTCTCAATATATCTATAGATCTACAGCTGTGCATCTATATCTATACCAACACTGATAGCTATACCTATCCTATACCTGCACTAATGTCTATGCCTATAGCTACCTCCCTGGTAAGGAAGCAAGGGAGGGGGACTATGAGCAACTGCTCTTATAGAAAAGGTAACACTTCCTGACTATTTCTCATCAGTTCCACTTCTACCTTGCTCTGAGCCCCCATCATCTCACTTGGATTACCACAATAGTCCAATGGGTCTCTCCAGTTCTGTATCTGAGCCCGATGAGTCTATCCTCACTGTAGTCCCTAGAATGATCCTTTTCAAACATCATGTGACTCTTCTGCTCTACCCTCTGAAAGGTCGCCTTGGGTGCATAGCCCTGTGATGGCCTAGATGGAAGGTTCTATAGGGTCTCACCTTCTTTTTCCCTTCTGACCTCTTTCTTGGTCTTGATTTTTTTTGAAAGTCTGGGCCAGACATGGGGCTTGAACTCATGACCCTGAGATCAAGAGTTGCATGCTCTACTGAACTGAGCCAGCCAGGTGTCCCCTGGTTTTGTCTTTTTCATCCACAATGTTCCCCTCACATTGACCTCTACCCATGGACTTCCTGCCTTTGCAGCAACTGTTTTCTCTACTTGGAACATTCTCCCTCAAGATATCCACATAAGGCACATTCCCACCTCCTTCCTGTCTCTGCAAGTTATCAATTGATTGTCTCTCACTTCTAAACTCATCCTCTTTTCCTGCTTCTGACAAGAGATCTAGGCTCTTTAAATATCTTCTCCTGGGCCAGCTGGCACAATGTTAAGCTTTGTGAGTAGAAAATGCTGGAAAAACATTGCAGCAAAATATGGGTTTTGCTTCCTGGTTCCAACAGCTCACTAGCGAAACTCCTGCAGTGCAAGTGGCTGCCTCATGTCCAGGTCCTGCAGAGTATGCAGCTTCTCTAGCCTTGGCTCTGGAAACATCCAAAAGCCAAGAGCTGCTTAGAAAAGAGCTCCAACTCCAGGGGCTCTTGTGGTGGATTAACTCTGATGTGAAACTTCTATGAACGGTTTTCCCCCTCACACCAGAGGGAAGTTCTCTGGCAAGTTCCAGAAGGTGAACTTCCAGCAAGGGCACTATTCCTCAGGAATGTTTCCACCATTCAGTAATCCATAACTGTGCCTCCCAACAAAGACTGGAACTCAGCACCAGCCGGAGGGCACTATCTCAGCCCTGGGAGCAGGGGCTATTTCTCACATTTCTATTTCTATATTCTCTGCTGTTCTTACTAGCTGATCTCCTGTTACTCGAATTCTGTTATGGTTAGTGATTCTTTTTTTTTTTTTTTTAAGATTTTATTTATTTATTTGTCAGAGAGAGAGTAAGCACAGACAGACAGAGGGGCAGGCAGAGGGAGAAGCAGGCTCCCTGCTGAGCAAGAAGCCCGATGTGAGACTCCATCCCAGGATGCTGGGATCATGACCTGAGCCGAAGGCAGCCGCTTAACCAACTGAGCCACCCAGGCGTCCCATGGTTAGTGATTCTTTACAATAAATGTTGCTTCTTCAAATTACTACGTGGTTTCTCTTGACTGGGCTGAGACTGACTTAATCTTAAACATCAGGATGAAGTCTCTTCTGCTCTCTCTACTTAAATGTGCCCGCTTTGGGGATCCCTTTGCCTTGCTCTGGATTTTTCTTTCTTCATAGCACTTATAATCTCTGAGCATACTAGTCAGTTCGTGAATTTATTATGTCTATTGTTTATCAATGCTTACTCTTGCTAGAATAGATAGAATAGAAATACCTCAAAGTTATGTACCATTCTCAAACGTTTGTTCATGGATGTATCTCAAACTCTTAGAATAGCAACTGGCATATTATAGGTGCTCAAAAAAATGTCTATTGTAGGAATGATCACACAGATCACAGGCAGCTGCCTCTCTGAATATACTGTCCCATAATGGGGGGAATTTAATATGTCTTCAGTGGCTACTGTCTGAATTTAAATATCCTCTGAGGACTAAGAAAGATGCCAATCCTTTCACTTGTTCTAGATTATAGATTATAGAAGTAGTTTATTGCTAAATGTAGTCTTTAAGATACTATAGAAGAATATGGTCTCAATACCTCAAATTCATTTAACCATTTTAATCAAATCAATAATGCCTTATTCAGTAATTTTTTAATGTGGCAATTAATTTTATATTTAATCTGCTTGTATTCACTGTCAAGCTGATCTGTACATGTTTCTAAAGCAAAGATTTTCATAGACTCTGAGGCCTAAATTCTGATTAAGAATTTAAGAGAGCATACCAGCTAAAGAATAGAACTATATGGCATTATTCTAATAATGCCAAGATAGACACATACATTTCCTTTTATTTTCTTCAAAATTCATATATCATTAATGATAGCTAAATTACTCAGATAAAGTTAAGGAAAATAAATAAAATTGAGATATGTAAAAATGGACATCTAATTTTAATTTCTCTTTGCTATTTAACATAAGGATACAGATTCGATTTACTATAAGGAAGTGAGTATCTGTAGCTTGAATTTCATCTCTGTGTACTCTTAGCTTTCTTTTAAAGATAACTAGTCTTTTGTATCTCATAAAGGTGGAACACTCCATAAGACAAAGTAAACATCTGTACTCCCCAAATAAAGATTATATATGGAGAGTAAATCTTCGGTTACTTGGAACTACAAGAATATAACTCAGCTTGGTTAGCCACATTTTCCAGAGATATAAAAGCATTCTCATTCGGTAGCAATATAATTTTTCATTGTAAGCATTTTTATACAGAATATTTCTAAAATATTTTGCATCTTAGGGCACCTGGCTGTCTCAGTCAGTAGAGCATACGACTCTTGATCTCAGGGTCATGAGTTCAAGCCCCAGGTTGGGCATAGTGTTTACTTAAAAGTAAAATAAAATAATATATTGCATTCTCATTTCCAGCACTTTAAGATACTTCCTCTGAAAAGCCATCTCTGCCTCTTCGAGTTTGAGGCAGGTGCCCTTGATCTACACTCACAGCAGACCCTGTACTTCACCAACCAATACACTGATTCTGCCAGTGGCCTTCCCTGGGTTGTAATGTCTTTTAGGGGACATAACATAACTTTCACCTTTCTCCATTACTGGCATAGTGCCTGGCACATAGCAGATACTCAATAAATATTTGTTAACTAATGACATCCTCGGGGGCATCACCACTCACACTGAAAGTAATACAAGCTGAGAGTAATCAAGGCATTTCGACTGGGTGATGCTCTTTGACTTGACACTAATTGTATAAATTCCCTAAATTTTGTTTCTCTTCTCTAGAATCAGGTAAAATAGTCCTTGCTGTTCTTTTTCCCATGATAATTCATTGCTTCTAATATGCTACAGGGGTGTGGAAACAAGACCTGAAAACAAATGTATACTAAATTTAAAAAAAAATAAACCTACAATTGACATTCAGTAAAATTCACAAGCCTTAGTGCTAGAAGGAGTTTAGTTCCCCCTAAGCTTTTTTTTTTTTTTCACTCTTCTTAGTTTTCAGCTGTTCTCATTAGATGAAGTTGTCAGAAAGCAGAGGTTCCAAAGGGTGATGTGTTCCCATGTTCTGCTCCATATAATCAGCTTAATTTAATACTTATTAATAGCAAAAAAGAAATTGAAAAAGCTTGTCTTAAATCACTGCCCTCCCACTTATCAAGAAAACTCACAGAAAGCAATACATATTATAGGAACTCTCAGTACAGAGGGCCATAAAATCAAAACACTCTTTCTGCAGTAAGTGGATGCTTCATTGAGGTCAATTAAAGGCAAGATTTATGCACACTTGCAGTCACTCTGCCTTAAAAAATGGCTTTACACACTCTCCTTGAAGGTAGAGTGAGAAACTGCTCAGAAGCTGGATACCTTTATAATGGAAAAACAGAACTAGTCTGGAGGATATCCCTGGCCTTTAAGACTATGACAGAAATAGTGAAAGGAAATCCCAAAATGCATATGAACAGGGAAGGTTAAAACTAACTTCTAAAAGTCACTGAAGGAAGGGGAAGAAATCTTGGGTCTCTATTAAGGACATCTCAAATGAAAAACTTGTTTTTTATACCTTACCTGAATGGCATAGGCTGAGCCTTCTTTGACTTATAAGGTGAGGAAAAAATTAAAAGTTACATAGTGCCAATAACACATGACAGCCTGTCAACAGTATAATTTGTCACCACACATAATTAATTTGTCTACTTACCAAAATTCAGAAATATAAAACAATGGAAATATACAAGATTTTAGAGACCTAAAGCAATCTCATTGTTTAAATCATTTGGAATGGTGACTACACTGTAAACTAAGCTGGGACTGAGCAGTGGGAGGATGGCATGGTAGCGGTTATCCTGAGATCTTGAGGGATGAGTAGAAACTTGCTCTGGAGACTAATTTGGAAAATATATTCCAGATAGAAGGAAATTCCACATGCAGAGAAGGGCCCAGAAGCAAGAACAAGCTTGGTTTGTTCAGAGAAAATTATGAACTTCAGGGCCACTCAAGGGGCATGCATGGTGAGAGATGTGACTCTACAGGTTGGCAGGAGTGAGATGATGATGATCATGCTCGTGTTATGCTTTTTTCAGGTAAATGGTGAAATGGATAACAAAAGAACCAATAGAAACACGAGCTGGATAATGATATGACTGGATGTACAAGTGAGGAAATCCTCTCTGGAAGTAGTAAGGTAGGTGGATTTGAGAAGACTGCAGGAAAGGAGAGAAGTCAGGTGCCTAAACAGTTGTCAAAGTGAAAAATGATGATGGTCTGAGATGGGAGAGTAAAAGTGTAAATGATGGAGAGGGACAGGCATGGGAGATCTGAGGAACAGAACTGGCTACATTTAATGACGGATTAGATGTCAGGGGTAAGGTGAGGAGAGCAATCTGATAAACCTCTTACATTCTAACCTCAGTATCAAGAGAGGAAATATGCAAAATGGCTGGTTCAGTGTGGACATGATGGTTTTGAAGATTCTGTGATATCTACAGATAGAAGTGGGTCCAGAGAGTCAATCAGATATTTGGAGAGGATGTGGATTCATCACGTATTTATTCAACAACTATCAGAATAGAAGATAAGAGCCAGGAGAAGAATCTAGAGCATCATCATTTAAGAATCAGGCAGAACAAAAGATATCATTAAAGGAGATTTAGAGAGCAGTGGTCAGGAAGAAAACCAGTGGAGAGTTGTACATGGACAACAAAGGAACGGAGGGGGGGTGGTTACCAATATGGGAGTTACCAATAATCTAAAATGCTGAAGAGAAGTAACAAAGGAGAAGCACAGAAGGAAGCCACTGAGATGGGAACCAAGACTGAATTCAGTGTCACTGTGACTGTGGAGCCAGATAGTAAGCTATGCATCTCAAACAAATGAGAGTTGGTTCAATAAAGCAAGCACATGCAGAAAACCTTTTAGAAGCCAAATGAACAAGGAGACATGTAAGATGGTGGTTTGAGGAGGCCACTGGGTCAAGGTCAGAAACAGGTTAGATTAGTAGTCAAGTTTAGTTTAGTCTGAAATGAGTTAATCCCATTTCCAGCATGCTTTGAAAGAAGTCTGCCCACTACTGGACTAAAAATTCCTTCCTATATTGTTTTATCTATGAGATGAAGAATATAGATTTAAAGGAGATCATACCACTCTCTCTCTCTCTCTCTCTTTCTCTCTGTATATAATATATATATATATATATATATATATATATATATATATATAATTTGGCAAAGCATCAAATGTTTTATGCAATCAAATGGAAGGAAATGTTTTTATCAGAAATACTCTCAGAAAGATACTGCCTAGGGTTGGAAAGATTGGGATGGAGCTGAGATAATGTGCAGGGAAGATGCTTACATAAGTTCAAGGAGACTGAACTGATGGTGCTCTCAGTTATCTTCAGGACTTAGAGACAATACTGAAGGCTAAAGAAATAGAAAAATGAGTGCTTTGCAGAGAAGGGAGGAAATAAAAGAGGTAGAGTTATTTAAGGAAGATAGGCCATCAATCCTTTCTCCTATTTTTCTTACAAAATCTTAGTAATTAGTTATTTAATAACTTACTACATTACTCCTCATGTGTTGGCAAAGCATTAGTAATTGAATAACTTACTACATTGCTCCTTCATGATGGCAAAGAAGAGCTAGATGCCTATCCAAGCTTGAGACCCGACAAAAACAAAGACCATGGGAAAAGTAGTAGTGAGAGTTATATTTAGTTCTCTCTATTTCCTTCGAGGACACATGTTTTCAGATGTCCACATACCCATGACTGGAAATCAATGCAGTTGTTTTAATTCAGAAGTTGCATAACTCGGGAACATGCAGTCTAATGTTTATTTATCATCAAAATGCTACTCGATAGGCAGGCAGAAGACAGAAAGATACACAGCATAAATTACCCCCATGAATCCCTACAGTCCTGGGGTTCTGGGGAAATCCACAGGTGAAAATTCTGGGGAGCACCAGAGCCATATCAAGGATACAGTGTATTGTCTACTCCAAATCCATGTGGTGTTGTAGGGGACAGTGACTGTGATGGGTCAAGCTATCCCAGGGA